>JAXGGA010013220.1:0-35962 GCA_038373865.1 Uloborus plumipes | reverse complement strand
CGGGACTTCCCTTTCTCTCTCTCTCTCTTCAGGGCACAATATGAAATAAAGGTCCACTTGGACGCGGGACAGTTTTTCAGGATACGGGACTGTCCCTTGAAATTCAAGAAATTTGGCAACCCTGGTCCTTACATACGTTTGCTTCACTCCATCAAAATAACGGGGATATCTACACATTTATTGTAATACGAACTTTTTAAACTTTGTTTTCCTTCTTTATGAAAACGTTGACACTCAAAGCGAATAAGCGGCTATGGGCGTTTATTTCATTTGTTCTAAAAATTAAAAATACAAGAAATTTTTTTATCTTTTAAGATTCATAGTATACTTTTTCCCATGTGAAAAACAAACTCATTTAAAAACAATTCAATAAGTTCTAATTCACCAGTTCTGCAATAATTTTAAGTTTCCCTATATTGTTCTATTTACCCGCCTTGAGAAGAGTGCTTGTGATTCTGAAATAGTTGCAGGTACAGTAACTGCCACTAATAAAATAGCTGGATTATAATATCAGCCGCTTTTAAAAATCAAATCTGCAGAAACAGAATCCTTATGATGTTAAAACTATCTTTTAATAAAATCATTATTACCGTTTTATAAAATCAAATGTTTTGAAAGCGTATGCTAAAATTTGAAAACAAGTTATAATTATGTTGATAGTTGCCGCAGACATAATAAATTCCAAAGTTATATAGCACCGAGAAGTGGAAGAATTGCTCAGAAGATGATGAAATCATGGCGCCAAATTTACCCTCTTCAATATAGTTCAGAAAAGCACTAGATACCATCAGAACTAAGAGGAGGTAATGTTGAAAATCGTGAGAACTTTTTTTTAATAAAATCAAAAGATTTCGATGTTTTCACTCTCAAATTCTGTAAAATAAACAGCAATACGCTAATATTTTAAGCCATTTGTGCAAATAAAAATTTAAATCATATTCAGTTAACCGTATTTTGAAAGTTTTAAAACAGTATAAAAGTACAGTTACTCATTTCTTTTTCATAAAATTGAAGCTTTTAAAACGTTTTTTTCGCTTACAGGTAATCCGGTTTATAAAATCAAGCGATTTATAAAATCAAATGTCTTCGGAGCAAATGCGGCGGGCACTGTAATGTGGTTTTCAGCATTTGAGACATTTTACATTGCTTCTCTTCAAACAACAGTCGAATCTACGGCAATCATTTTCAATAATTTCATTACTTAATAAAGAAGAACCGATAGTTGAAACAAATGCAATAAAAACCATCCATACTTAAACTATTGAAATTTTTTGCTCAACATTTTTATTGAAAACAGTTTTGAAGACGTTATTAAAAATTGAAATAGTGATCGATTTCTTTTTAAAATAAAAAAAACATTTTTAAACAGCTTTGTGTGCTTCAAGGAAATTACAAACTTCAAAATATGATAAATAAGAAAAGGAAAAATGTTAAGATAATTATTTAAAACCAGCTATTACCTTGAAAACATTTATTCTTAAGCAACCAGATAGATTTTTAAAGCACTTTAATAAAGTGTTCTAGCAATTGCTTTTAAAATAACTAAAGTAGTTTGTAATTTTTCGACCATTTTAAGAAACTGAAATTACCTTTTAATTTACTTCTAAAGAACTAATTAACACTATCTTCTTGCGAAAAACGTTCATTTTCTAAGGCAAACATTTTTTATATGAAAAAAAGACAAAAAAATCTAGAGACGGAGAATAGGAGCTACTCTAGTAATTTTGAATACTTGACTGAGAATAAAGTTTTTATTTATATTTTCTTCTTAGTTTTTCAGAAAAAAATGCAAGTTACATTGCACAAATGTCATTGCCTTTTCAGTTAAGACCCATGTCATCCATCTTCTCCGCTCAAATACTAGAAAATGTATTTGCAAAAGATGCTTTTATTAATTAAATCCTTGGAGCTCGGCCAGAATAACTATTTTGTTCGTTTAAGTTGAAAATTTACATTCGAAGTTTTAGCAGTTTTTAAAAAGCCTTTATTATGCTTACTCTGCCCTGGTGTTAGTTTGAGTGGCACAAGCTTATAAACTTGTTACCACAAACAAAAATGATTAGTGGTAATTACAAATATAATCTCTCTCTCTCTCTTTCTCTCTCTCTCTCTCTCTCTCTCTCTCTCTCTCTCTATATATATATATATATATATATATATATATATATATATATATATATATATATACCCAAGTAGCACAAATAACCTTTAAACGTTTTTAAGCGGTTGTTACAACGTTAATAACCATTTTACAACGTTTAAAAAACGAAGTGTGCTACTTGGGTATATATATAAATATATATACATATAATATACATATATATTTCTATAAATGGATGGATATTTGTGTGTGGGGTGGGGGGGGGGAGTATATGTGTGTGCTTGTGTGTTTGTTATTTATACAAACTCAGAATTTACGACCGATCTTTACCAAATTTGCCACACAGCTTTCTTCATACTCTGGAATTCACAGGGGGGAGGGGGTTTGTCCCCTTATGAAGGGGCACAACATCTTAAAGGGATTTGATTATAAAAATTCAGTTTGAGTCTGGTGTGTACCAAATTGCGCACAGAGGTCCTTTGATTCTGAGGAACTCGTATGGGGATTTTTCGTCCCCTTCGGGAGGCGGGGGGGGGGGGTTGTTCGACAACCCCGTGGTGGTTTTCTTTATACAAGCTCAGTTTACATCGGATCGATTTCAAACTTGGTACAGAGGTTATGCTTTGATGCCCAAGAAGTTGTCAAGTCACATAGTTAAATTTTCACCCCATTCCTATAGGGGTAACCCCCTCAGGGCGGGGGGGGGTTGCTAGGAAATCCGTAAAACGGAATGTTTACGAGTACTTCATAACAACAGTAACATTTTTGAATTTTACAAAAGGACCTAATAAGGCTTAAATTTTGAGTCACAAAATTGCTCTTTTCTACACATTGACGTGGAATTTTACGCTATTTTTTTTCTTTTATTTAAGCTTGCTTGTTAAAATGTATTACTTGACAGAACTTTTATTTTTAAGAAGACTTAGCTACGGCGGGCAGTACAAAAAAAAAGTCGTTTTTATTTTTTCTCCTGTTTGAAATTCACTTCACTTTGACTCAATTAATTGATCCATAAATTTCGTTTGAAAATTTTAAATATTGGTCGAAGATTAACTAAAACCCAATTAGCAGTTCCAGAGCTTAAATACGGGAGACGGATTCCGGTCGGTTATTTAAGAAATTAGTTAAAGAGGTTAAAAAAAAAAATCAATTTTTCGCTGACAATGCAAATGTTTCATTGGAAACTTCATATCCAACGTTAGAGAGACGGTCTTGATTTTACTTCTTCGATAGGCCATTCAGTAAAGACTGCAGTTTCTTCTATATTATACTAGCTGA
This sequence comes from Uloborus plumipes, assembly GCA_038373865.1. Classification (NCBI taxonomy): domain Eukaryota; kingdom Metazoa; phylum Arthropoda; class Arachnida; order Araneae; family Uloboridae; genus Uloborus; species Uloborus plumipes. The sequence goes on along the minus strand of JAXGGA010013220.1, from coordinate 32,583 downwards.
CCCGGCGAACTTTGTTCCGCCTCAAAGGCAATAAATAAGAATTTTTTTGAATTTATTAAGTTTTTTATTATTAGAAAACACAAAAAAAAATAAGTACCTACATTAATCATTCATTATTGTTTCTGCATTTTAGTACATAGGTTGCTCTTCACTAAAGTACCTTGTGATGCACAACATTTTTTGTTTTATTATCAGGCGCAAAAAGAAACAACGCAGATGGTATTCCGACCCGTAAACATGCCACATATAATTGACCATGGGAAAAACAGTGATGTTCTAGATTCAAACCACAAACTTTTAAGGATTGGCCTTGTGATTTGTTACGGTCATGACAAATGCAAGACGGATCGGAAATTGAAGTCTTTTAAATTCAAACGACATATCGATTGGGATCATCGGGATCCTAGGAATAAGCAATCGTTTCTGACAGCTTATCACATATAAATTTCAAGGGAAGTAACGCTTTGTTCATAATTTATTTCACGAAAAAGTCAAATAACACTCAACGCACCGCTAACTTACAACCTGTTTACTGCGTTCCGGAACCTGCCAGAACGTGTGCTTTATGTCGCTCAGCCATGGATGTGTCCAAAGAAGGCTTAGTAAAAAGGCTTAGTCAATAAGACAGTTTTTCTATTTATGTAACTGACACACATAAATCATAGCCTATGTCCGTCTCCTGGCTCTAAGCTACCTACCCACCAATTATTAGCTATATCGGTACAGCCGTTCTTGAGTTATAAGTAGTGTAACTAACACGACTTTCTTTTATATATATAGATGGAATGGCGAATTTTAAGTATGAAATCCATTGTTATAATAAAACGTGGTTGCTATGAAACAGTAACAATAATAGTAATCATAAACAAAATGGCGAAAGAAAGCTATTCAAACTTTTAATGAAGCATGTTTTTTAACGGGGTTTTTTGTGAAAACTCGCGTTTTTACAGAAAAAAAGCCGATGTAGATGAGCTCAAAAACCAAAACTTTTTCTAAATGCAAAATTTTATCAAAATCGTTAGAGCCGTTTTCGAGATCCGAAATAATATATATATATAGAAGAATTGCTCGTTTAAATATATTAGATAGATAATACAATAAGACGGTATAGTAAGGAAAAGAAAAAAAGTAAAGGACAATGAGAAAAAACTGCTAGTAAAATAAATTAAAAAAGGAAAAGAAAAACGATTTATCTTAGACGACAGTTTTCTGAAAACAGGAAGAAATTAAATATTTTATTCACTGAATTATTTGCCTGTAATTTGAAATTAAATTTTTAAACCGGAAATACCGACAGCATCTAGCAAAACTAGTTAGCACAATATACTTTCTTTATATAAAATTATGTGTGTTCATGCGTAATTTGCAATACCTGTAAAAGCCGTGTATTTAAAATAAATTTTTAACATCCTTTTGAAAATTTACAACGTTTTTGATTGATGCCACGCTGTCAGTTCTAAATATAAGCGAAGAAATCCGTACCATGTGCTACCATTATGAAACTAGCAATCTTTTAACGAATATATAATCTAACTGAGAAAATGTGGCACTTGCCAATCATCTCAGAAGCGTCCATTTCTTAAAATAGGTAGACAAGGAAAAATGAACGTGTACCATGTACCATATTTAGGACTTTAACGACAGTTTGGCTATAGGAGTATCTTCAACTAAGTTTTTTTGAAGACGAAACATAACTGCTTCTTGTATATTAGATCATAAAATATTTCTCGTATTACGGGAATTTTTTTTGCCGTATTTGAGAGTTTTTCGGCATTTTGCTGATGCCCTCCCCTCTCAAGAAAGTGTAAAGGTATAGTGCTCCTCTGGTAAGTTGACCTATGACCTTGACAGTTATTCCTTCATTTTGGGGAGTTCAGAGAAAAAAAGAACATGGCAATGAATCGAATTGGAGCTGGAATACTATATAAAAGTAACCCAACTCAATTAAGAACCAACTACGCTTCCCTATTACACCCCAATACTTTATGAGTAATATTGATTCTCCTTTTTTTATAAAAAAAGGAGAATCAATATTACTCATAAAGTATTGGGGTGTAATAGGGAAGCGTAGTTGGTTCTTAATTGAGTTGGGTTACTTTTATATAGTAAGTTTTGAATTTTTGCAGGAACAATATTTAAAAAATCTTTTTTGCTTAAAAACTGAAGTGTCTCAAAAAAATACGTCCATTTCTGAGCCAAACAATATATAAATACAGTTTTGCAAAATTTATCCGCGTCATATAGAAGGAGAGCCTGTGCTTTTTTTATCTATCATAGTTGGTGTTTCTGCAGAATGTTTTGTGTAACAACTGATACGTCTGTTAAAATGGAACTTCCCATATTTTAACAGTTGAAAAGGAACAGTATTTCTCTGATATATACCTATTATCAATTATCATTTAATTTATTTTACGCATTTTTCTCCCAAAATATAAATTTATTGACGAATTATTTCACCTCATAGTTAGTTTCACCTTTCTTCATAACGGTGGAGCTCACATTAAAGTGACACTGTCTTTGAGAAGTTCCAATAGAATTTCGTGGGGTTACAAGTGAAACACACTAAGTCCAAAAACATGATTTTGAGAAAACACTAATAAAAAAATTTTTATTTTAACTTCTTTGGAATTGACATCTTGAGAATTGAACACACTAAGTCATGGACTTAGTGTGTTTTACTTTTACTATGAAATATTTTTCAACATTAGAAAGCAACTAAGTCCCTTAGTGTGTTTTACCTGTAAGAACTACTTGGCTTGAGTACTTAATGTGATTACAAATTTGTTTAAAAAACTGAATTAAATAAAGATATGACTTAGTGGGTTTCACCAGTAGAAACAGCTAATTTTTGTGTGTAAGATAGACTAAAAATCTGAAAATTAATAATTTTGACTTAGTGTGTTTCACTTGTAACCCCACGATTTATGGCGAAGCATTCAAGTGACAATGCTTCATAAAATGATAAACGAATAGCGAAGGAATAAATCATGGTTTCACTCTACATTCAATGAGCGTTATTAATATTACTGCCAAAGACCCACTCGAATTTAAGTTGCAAACGGTCGTGCGGGAATTTTTTTCTTTAAAAAATCATCTGAAAGGAGCGCATATAGTTTTGATCTCGGTAAAAAATAAATAAATGAATAAAATTTTTTTTTCTCCTTCTTGCGCTTAAAACATTCTTTCATCGGTAAGTTTTAAATCATGACAGTTGCTCCAATGTTTCCTCACAAAAAAGGCACCATCAGAATAAGTGTTCTCCAGAGGGGAATTAAACTAATTGCTTTCATTCGTAACTGGAAAACGATAATTTATATTTATTATTGCAGCTTACATTTCTGAACGTTTTTCCGATTAAGTTTCTCGAGGTTAAAAACACATAAATTTCAAAAAGGCAACAATCGTTGAAAGACGCTAAATAAATAACTTTTCATCTCTTTAGCACTGTTGACGCAAATAAAGTAATATTTCATGCTCTAACTAAAGCTTTAAAAATTCAAGAATGGTTATCCGTTTTTTTTAAAGCTTTTATTATATTTTCTCAAACATTGGTGAATGGGAAATCGTTGCCAAAAACAGAAATAAATAATAAAAATTATGAAGTTCTTTTTTTGTCTTCTAAATAAAGTTAACAAGTTAACTGCAAGGCTGAAGCTAAGCAAATATAGAATCATGGGTTTGGAGCTTTTGAAACTTTTCAAATAACGTAGGTTTTCGAATCTTTTCTTGATGTAAGTCATCCGTTTAAAGGCCTTTTTATAAGTTCTTTTGATCATATACTAGTTCCATATTTAGAATGAAATAATCAAAATGTCTTGTTATCATATTGATTAGAGTGAGTTTGAAAATAGTAGATGTCAAAAATTAAAGGCAATTACTTAAAAATGCTTTGTTATATAATAGCTTTAAATGTGGTGTTTAAAACGATTTCTCTCTTGTGTTTTTTTGTTACGTTTATTACTTATGCTGCTTAAATTACTGTTAAAAAATTATACCCTAAAAAAACATAGAACTATGAAACATTTCACAAAAACAAATTTTATTTACGTTTTGCTTGTTTGATAAAGAAAGCGGCTGTTATTTTTCTGTACTGGAATCTACTATTTAGAAAAAGTGACGTTTAGCACATGGCATGGATTTTTGCAACCCGCCGCGTTAATTTTTGACTAGAGTTTTACTATGACTTCGATGAAAAATGCAAATTGATAAAAATTGAAGAGCTTACTGAAGGAATATGCTACGTGACAATCTGAAATTCAACTAAAAGTTTTTGCTTTGCTTTCTTGTGAACTTTCTCTGCTTCACATAATCAGAGTTCTTCCTCCATAATGTTTTTTGTTGATACAAGGAAGTTAGTTTTCAAAATTTTAAATTTTTCTGCTTTTACATTAGTTCCAGCTCCAGTACTGCTTACCAAGTAAAATTATCAAATTATTCAAAATAAACGGACATTGTTAAAAAGTAATATTTCATAATAACTCAACAATAATGTTCAAATAACTTTTGGTTGTTTAGAAATCCAACATTGATTATTTCGATAATTATCTAGTGTATTACATAATGGTTCCCAATTTTTATCACTAAAAATAGATTTATTCGAAAGTCAGTGGAAAGAATAATATCACATATCAACTGAGTAGTAGTGTTTTAACTACATTTTCTTATTTAAAGGAGAAAAAAAGGGGGGAAAATTAAAAGGAAGGATTAGATTTCTATTAAAAGGAAGGAAAAAAAATCTGGTATGGGTCCCACACTACTTCCTTTTACGTGTAATTTTCTTACCTTAGTGTTAAAATAGTGCTAGGAGTGAGCAAGGTAGCAATTCCAACATTTACACCCCTAGTTTGCCACGAAACAATGCAAAACAAATGTTTTACAATGATTCATTTTCTAAATATCGCTTTTTTTTTTGCTAAATTTGTCGCCAACTTGGCGATATGTCGCCAAGTTGGCGACATATTCCTATGCCCATTCATCTGCATTGAATTTAACACTGATTTACCCCAAAAAAGGGTAAAACAACCCCTTGGGAGCATTCGAATGCAACCACAAGAGGAGGTGCACAACTAGACCCCCCTCAGAGCCTACATACCAAACTAGAAGCTTCTACGGCATATAGTTTTTGAGATACGACACAAATACATACGCACATACGTATATACAGACATCACGAGAAAACTCGTCGTAACTAAAACTCGGGGGTGGTTGAAACTGATTTTTCGACTGGTTATATGTTGGCAGGTACATATGCACGTGCTGACAGGTCGAAAAAACGACTCAACATTCATTCAGGGGTGAGCAAAATCAAAATTTTGACCCAAATTTGAGGTTTTTTTTTTTTTTTTGCGATCACAATACTTCCTCTACTACGTAAAAGGAAGTAAAAAGCAGCTAATAATTGTGATCACGATGATTATCTAGTGTAATAAATCAACCACAATCAATAAATAATGGAATAAAAATGGTTTTTTCATTGTTATTAATTGCTTTCCAGTGAAGCTTACTCATCTACAAGCCGAAAAACTTTTTGCTAATGTGACTGCTTTTCTGTATGAAGCTTCAACTCCTCGAGAACCAGCGGGAGTAGAAAGTTGAGCGAGGTACCGAAAAATTCGAAATTTTGGGAGGAATAAGTTTCGCTATGTTCGCGTTGTCTCGCCTTTATACGACTTTAAAAAGACATGATCGTAGACATTCTTCTAGCCGATTCAGTAGGCAAACATTAGTGTAAAATTATAATAATGAATTTGAACTATCAAAATTTGGAATAAATTGAAAAATTACTGCTTTTATAGAAACTTAAATCTGCAGAACAGAGGAAGAACATTCAGTGTAGATAAGAGTACCAATTGAGTACTTTCACATCCTGAACTTTATCTGTATTGACACATGGAGCAATGGCATATCTGGAATTGCATAAGGAAATAGACTTCAGCCCTAAGCCTGCTGCAATACCTCAGAGAGCAGAAACAAAATTTTCATGTATCAGAAAACGATTTCTTTCTCAGGAAACAGAGATTACTTAAATCCCTTTACCATTCACACAAAGCCCACTCGAAATCTTAGGTATAAATACTGCCTGGAACAAGCTATAAGAAAATCCACTCCGATCCCGCGCCACTGTTCGAATTGAATAAAGCAGCATATCAAAAGTCGAGTTCCAGGGGAGTTTGGCATTTCTTTTCGGAGGAAAATATAAATGTAGGGCATTCGTGTCCGGAATCGAAAAGAGATCTTATTTACTTGCTTTTATCGCAGCCACCCATTGTTTCCTCCACTTTATTCATTGTGCCGGAGGCGGTGGGTTTTGAAAATCAGTGGGGGTGCTCAAGTTTGGAGTTTGAAATGAAGGGGGAGGGGGAGTGGTTTCGGAAAAAAAAACTTCTCAGAACAGTTTTTTCAATTGATTTTTTTTATATTTTTTCAATGATGAATCTAAACTAATGGTGGGGGGGGGGGGGCTTGGCGGATCTATAAATGTTTCCAGCGAAGGGCAATTGATTTTATTATCCTTTACTATACATCTTGTTTTACAACTGTTGACCTCACAGGTTTACAACATCAATGCGAAACGTATCCCTAAATCTCTTTTCTTCCAGCGTTAAAGGTAGTCTAAAACTGCCTTTTTTGAACTTCAATATTGAAAGTTTACCAATGAGGAGTCCTTCAAGGAAGGGACGAGCGTCTCCAAGGTCCCTCCCATGTAACAGTCGTTGCGGGGTAGGGGGTGACTAGTGACTTATGTTAGTACATTTTTGTCAGGGTTGCGGAGGTAGAGGGAAAAAGACACATTTCGACTTCTCCAACGCAAAATCTGCCCGACTTCGACCCTTACTCCGCAACTCTGGAAGAGTAGTGTACTTGGAGAGAAAACCGGCACTTGGAATTTTAACTCATTTATACCCTGACTTTACTTGTGCAAAAAAACATTACAGAAGGCACCTGTGATCAATTTAAAGCAAATCATTTTAAGGGTGAATATCAGGAAAAGTGCCAATTAGACCATGGAAATTTTTAATTTTTGAAGATACTCAGAAAATTAAATTAATAGGGTATTTCAAATACACATTAGTAACAATATTTTTTAAAAATTAGGGGCATGGTCAAGGTGAACATTTACCCCCCTTTTAGGGGGGTTGTCTTTGTGCGTTACCGACATGATGAGAATGCTACCGAACTGACAAATATTACAGATTTCTCACTTATTGTGTCAAATTAATCACTTTAACTACCTTTTGTGTTCAAAAATAAAATAATTATTACTGAGAATATAATAATATTTTCAGAGTCTAAACGCTTTTTTATTTTATAAATAAAATTGGAGACTAATTAAAAGTTAGTTAAAGTTTAAATAAGTGCGACAAAGCTTATTTCAAACAGATAAATAGGTTAATAGTTAAAAAAACAATGTAAAATAAAATTCTTAACACAATGTTAAAAAACGAAATTAATTCAAAACAGTCAGAGTTTGGCGGGGGAGGGTGATTTTCACTAAAATGTTCGTAAATTTTCCATTTTAAAACAAAATTATATTTTTGGGTGCAGTAGTTACGAACGAAGGTTGGAATATTGATGTAAAAGAAAAGAGGGTGAAAAAAGCAATAATTTTGTTTGAAAACTCAAATTTTGCGGAAAAATTCATGTTTTTAAAGCATTTAAAAGCAATGAATAAACTGCTAAAATGGGAAAAATTGGCAAGAAAAACGATGCACTTGAATCTATCTGTGTAACTTTAAAACTCAACAAACTCATAACACGAAGAAAAAATTGCGAAAAAACATCGGTAACGCACGCATCAGTTTCGTAACAAATACCTTCTACTTCCGCGCTGCCGACATGACAAATTTCCCGCAATATGATAGCTGAACAGCCCTAATTAAAGATTCGTAAATAAAAACACTTTATTATATCCATGACAAAAGGTTTATTTTCCATTATGCAAAAATAAATTGAAAAATTACTTTATTTTGTGTCTTAATTTCCGCTGCCGACATGACACTTCATTTGGTAGAAACAGAAAAGTCAAGATTGAAAAAATCTTACCTATAATTTAATGCAGCCGAAGTGAAAATTTTCCATCGGAACTGAAACATCACATATTAGAGCTTCTCCCAGCGTAATTTTTTGGCGCCAAAAAATGTTTTGTCTAGATTTTATCATTCCGAAAGTTGGCTCACTCGTCATGTTATGAAAACTTGTGACAAGCAGAAATTGCTTTTTTTTATCAATCTAAATTCATTTTATCTAAAACACAACAGTTAATCGTCATAGATGAATATAAAACACGTTATTTCCTTTTGTATTTGTTTCTGCTGCGATGTTTTATAATCCACAGGATTTTTTTGAACTTTGCGATTCGAATGTGTGACGCGCTGCCGACATGACATTGAGGCAATAAAAAGAGTTCTATTGTCACAAATTAAAGTAAAACCTGAAAATTTTGTCATGGATTGTATGTACGACGCAGTTTACTGTATGGAAAAAGAAAAATTTTTGGTTTTCATTTGGAAGTGCTTGAGAAATTCATTTGTGACTTAAATTAGCACTTTTCCTGATATTCACCCTTAAATAGTTTAATTTTCTGAAAAAATAAGTTTGCAAAAAAAAAAAAAAAAAACGAACTTTCTGTGGCTACCCATGCTGGATCGTTGCTTGACTGATTTGTCTGAAAATAGCTGTCAATAAATCAACTCTGATGTCCAAATAGTGGCTCTAACTGGTTTTCTCAAGAAGAAGGACTATTTAACTTGTGAAAAACAGATTTAGTAAAATGATATACCCATAACAGGTTTTTGTATGCAGTAACTAACAAGCGTCCCGTTTTTAGGCTACTGGGCATAAATGGGTTAACAAAGGTTTCGACTCTCAACTTCGGCTCTATCATCCATGGACGGATTCAAAAGAGGGGCAATGGGCGTGATCGCTCTCCCTTCAGGTACTCACCACTGGTAAATTTTCAATACTGATGTTCAAAACGGCATTTTAAGACTATCTGTGATGCTGGCAGAGGCGAAGTTTTGGGCTTTCCTCAGGATACTTTTCGCAATTGAAGTCCAAAACACATATGAGGTCAACATTTGCAAACTAAGATGTGTAGTAAAGGATGCGTAATAAAAGCAATCTTCCCACGCTTGAAATATCTCTAAATCCGCTACATGATACACTCATTAGGACGCAGAACTAGGAAAGATTATGGATTTTTTTAAGTCATTTATTCCGATGATATGTCAGGAAAACGATATAGCGAGCTAATAGAAATCTGAATATCGTTACCGCGGGATTAAATACATATCGATATCTGGAGATATATCGTTTTCTGGCCCAGCCCTAGTTTGGAATAATGTCTATTACTTATACCAGGGAAATTCATAAATTTTCAAACATTTTTTTTATTTCATTATTTAATACTTCTTGGAAGATACTATGACGCTGCACAGCGATTCGGAATGCATACGGTTCAATCAAATCGGAAACTACAGTAAAAGTTTTCTTTGTAAAACAGCTCAATTCAGCAATTTTTTTTTGTCTCTGCAGTAAAATTTCAAAGAAATGGTTAAGTTGATTTTAATACTAAACACTTTATATGAGCAAATACATTCAATCGTGCAACTGTTTCTTCTGATTTTAAGGGCAAAATACTACGAAACAAAGTATTTATTCATATAAAGTCAGAAATCTTCATGAAATTTTGTTAGCTAAAAAGACGGCCATTAAAATTGATTAATGGCTTTCTCACCATACGATATTTTGGATTGCCAATATTCACTACTCTTGTGCTCTTAGCAACAGTTAAAGCAAAAGTAACGCGCTTAATTACAATTTTACGACTTAGTTCAAAATAATGCATCATTATAAAGCAATTAAGTTGCTCTACTTACTTTGGAAGATTTATCTTCAAACTCGAAGTTCTAAAATGCTTTCGGTTTTACGGAAAAGAAATAAAATGCTCTTTTATTAAAGAATTTTTCGGTCGAAGAGCTAAAAACAATTTTTCTTTTTATTTTGAAAAGTTTACTTATTTTCGAATTTTCAAGTCGTTTCGAATTTAGTTCGCATTCCCACGCATCGATTGATTTTGTAACGCTAATCTAAAAAGAAAGAAGAAAATCTAAAATTGAAGGTATTTTTTTGTTTCCTCAATCAAAATAATGAGCATGCGAGAAAGTTCAACACTAAAAAAAAAACTGGTAGTAAGTTTCAAAATTAATACAAATCTAATAATTGCAATGATTGAACTACACAACAATTGAACTACATAAATAAAAGTACCTTGCTGTGTGTGAGTATTTAGTCTTTGTCAAAAGTTTAAGTACACACAAAATCTCGGATATAATCAATTCCAAAAAGCAACTTCATTTATCCATCCCATGCGTGTGAAGATTGAAGATACACAAGTACATCCTTGACATAAGAATTGGTGAAAATAGGCCTGCTGAATATTATTCAAAAATATTATAAATATATATTTATTAGCATTCTATTTAGTCATTTTTGTGTAATTAAGCACATTTTTACACGGTCATGTTGTTATTCAAAGTCCTAATTGACGTTATGGTTATAAAACTCGCGAAATAATGATCTCACTTTCACAAGTTTAAAATTGTTTTGCTTTCTTTTTCTTTTTCAATTTTCTTAATTAGTGTTACAGAGACACTCACATTAATGTTAACCCTCATTCATCAAGCCAAATTAGCAAGCTGATGAATGAGTAAAAAAAGAGAGCAGTCAAAGTCAATGTCTTTCTTTCTTTGATTAGTGGAGGAGGATTTAATTAATCAAGAACTCAAATTAAATTAAAATAGTTAATTTTATCGTGAAAAATTAATTTCAACTATCTTATGAAGCAATTAAGGTGTGTCTAATGTAGATAAAATGATAATATAGTTAGCAGAAAAAGTAATTGACTGGTTAAGTGAAAGAAAATGCTTTCGTAGCAAAATATTTGGAGCTTATGCATCAATTGACCGGATGAAATGAAATTCCGGCTCATGATTCTAATAGTATAGGAAAAAGAGGAGAGATGGTCATTGGTTTTGCTAAACCAGGCGGTCGACAACCTAAATTGATTGAAGATCGACTTTCCAAGTTAGGTGTGAACGAACTTTGATATACTACGGAGACAGAAACCTATGTTCAAAATATTGCCACGATTGACTCAAAATGGGCTCTATATTGATAAGCTAGGCTAGACTAGGGATGCATCGTCTCTGTTGTATTTAAATTTAATGCACGAACACTTACGTTGTTTTGAACAATATATCTGAGAAAACTCTTTGAACAAGTCATTCCTTCATGCGATATACCGACTGCTTGGTTACACTTTTAAAAGACAGCACTGTTGTCCTCGTTATGGACTAATCAATTTGGAATTGGCAGCAACCGAGCTAGATGCAGATGTTGCTTCATTAAGCTGAGAGTGCCAAACCAGTTTGTTGGCACTACCGGTTTGTCAACATTGAAATTTCGTTCCTGTACACTCCAACTGATACCGATTAAAATTTAAAATAAATCATTTAATAAAATACATTTTACGGAAATTCAATAACTACAAACACATTTTTCACAGAAAGTTTTTTTACTGCTTAATTGTTGTCAAGTAAGATAAAAATCGTATTTACAATCATTACAGGTATGCATGAATGAAACATAAAAACCTCATTCATAATTATTTGTGTTTAATGTCGGATTGTTAACGGTTCTTTTTTCAGTACAAAAACAAAAATTGTTACTAAGCAAAATTAGATATTTTTCACATCAATGTCAATCAATTTAAGAGAGTGAAATAAATTAGCTAGTTACTTATTATTATTATTATTTTAATTCACAAAACAAAACACTGAGAACAGATTCAAGCTCTTTGCATTGCGTAAAATTTGAGCGTGAAAAACTAATTTTTAACTTCATGAGTTTGCTTTTGGAACAAAAGCTCCAAATTACGCTCATATAGAGTCTTAGTTTAAATGTGACTCAACTGTTAAAAATAGTTTTAAATTGATCAAACCAAAAAATAATTTTACATAGATCTAGATGTCGTGCATCAAAACTACTATTTAATTAAGTCCCAAATAAACTTGCATATTTGACTCAGATGCATTGAATAATAAATTCCAGTACCGTGAATAAGGGTTATTTGGACCCTAGTTGGTTACTTAAGCCCATTGAAGTAAAATGATAAAATCTGGGTTTGTACTTATTAGTTAAAGACTTGCATGTAGTTCTTCGTTTCTCCGCTAGGTGCACTCTGCAGTCTCTAAAGCTAGTACCAAACTCAGATTTTATCATTTTACTGTAATGGGTTCAATAACCCCCTAGGGTCCTAGTAACCCTTATTCACAGTACGTTTACTAACATTCTCACTGTTAAATTCTATAAGTTAAAAAAAAGCTTTAATTGAAATTTAAAACGAAGAGATAAGATCTGCAGAAAAATCAGAGAAAAACAAGATTATTTTTCAATGGGATAGTTAGACTTCGATCAATAGACCTCAAAAGGTACTAAAGAGGACATAGACAGTCACACGCTCGGCGTTTACCTATTCGCAAACATTCAATATTGTAATTTTAAAAATAATTTACTTTTGTCATCTTTCCTTTAGTGATACTGAAAAGAGATTGCGTCTAGTTTAATACATTTATTTATTTTTACTACTTGTATTATTTTTCCTTGTTGTTCAGTTTTTGGATAAATTTGGCAGAAAAGCTGTTTTTGTTACTTTTCAACGTTATTATGACTTGTGACATATTGTTCGCTCGCACGCGATATTATATTTTGAAAATGTGCTTGAGATATTTCTAGAATGCGTAGCATAAATGTTTCCGATTTACGTGATGTATGAATTTCCCAGAGATTGCAAAATTTCCTCATAAAATAAATTTTAAGTTAAGGAGTGGCTTTTATTTTACATTGCAACGTATAATGTTTTAATAATGAATATGGTGTAGCTAAAGAGAAACAATAGCAAGAATTATGTAGAAGAATTATTAAAAAGAAAAGAAGAATGCAAACAAAAGAAAATTTTTTACAAAGAATTATGAAAAAATTGCACGTTACTCGACTTAAATTATGTTTGTAACTAAAACTTCGTGTTTGTAACATAATAGAACTAAATCTAAATGAGTTATTTAATATTTTTTCACCCTTGTACAAGATTTTGGAATCGTTTCGTACAGCGTACAAAAATATTCTATGGAATGCGAATAAGTAAAACTTTTACGGTTCTTTTTCCCTTCTACTGAGTACGAATATTGCACTAATTGCACATTTTGCTCTTTAACAGCACGTTTTTAATTGTCTCACTTTCGGTTGTAATTAAATAATGAATAACCAGCCTGTTTTTTTTCTTTTTCTTTTCTTCTTCTTTTTTCACGTGTTACTTTTTTTTTTTCTGTGCTAGATCGAATTATGTTGCGAAAACTAAAACTTGAGAGAAAATAAAGAAAAACTTTCTTATAAAACTAATTCGTTTTATCGCAATGTGGCTTACGCAATCACTTTCATTGCGCTACACACATTTGGAATAAAATATCAATCAAAGAATTCTTGTCCCTCCCCTATTTTTGTCTTTTTTCTTTCTCATTTTTTGTCTTCTGTCTCCCTTCTTTATCTCATTTCCCCCCGATTTTCTGGAAATTACACACAGATACAGTTTTATTGTTTCTCCATCATTGCTTTTGTTTAACCCTTGTGGGTTCCTTGGGGTCATATGTGACCCCAATGCAATTTCTGTTTAATATATCTTGTTAATCAACATTTGTTTTTAATGGCATTTTGTGGCTTTTATTCTTCTAGTTTTCTATTCAAAATAATGCTATTATTGTGTTTTATTTTTCCCGAATTGCATTTTTTGCACACAAGACCCCTGGGGTCACTTCCCCAGAATGCCAAAAAAAGAGGAAGTAGCAACTTTTGTCCTAGAGAACTGGACAGAAAATGCATCAAAAAATGTCATAAGTGTTTGAAATTCACTTGCAAAAATCATGTTTTTTCAGGTCTGTAACAGTTGCAAATAAACCTACAGTTATTGTAAGTTTTGCTCTAAAATTTTAATTTTTAATGCATAAACTAAATTTTACTTTGATTGTGTCTTTTTATATTTATTTTTTTGGATTAAAACATGTGTGAACTTAAATAATGCATGTAACATTCAATAATCATAATAAATTAATTAAAGGAAGCATTGGGGTCGTTTATGACCCCAAGGGTCTTGAGTGTAACTGAAATGGGAGGCACCCACGAGGGTTAAAGCTCATTTCTTTGGGGCTTGCTTCATCTTTTGCAACTCACACATTTTGTAGAAACACAAAACGGAAGCATCCACGCACTATCCAATGCTTAATATTCTCTTTAAGGTGAAGCTCGTTTTAATCACGTGCACTGTTAAAACTACAGGTTGCATGTGGCACCTTTAAGGATGAAAAGTTGTAGCACCAGCGGCACGCCTTGAAGAGTTATTTGACTCTCTATGGCACCCTTGAAGGTGATATTAGGCTCCTTATGGCACCTTTAGGAGGACATGGGTCACACATTGGGTACCATAAGGTACCCAATAGGTGACACTTGACTCCATATGGCACCTTCAAGGGTGCCGTAGGGAGTAAAGTGGTACCCTTCAGGGGTGCCGCTGCATGGTGATACAACTTTTCATCCTTAAAGGTGCCACATGAAGCCTGTAGTTTTAACAGTGTGGGTAAAGACGACAATGTATTACATGAAACTGCAATTTCTATACCAGATTCTCCCTTTTCAATAATAGTCAGATCATAAAATAGACAATTTGAATTTTGAACAGCAAATGAAAAATCAGTGAAACATCAGAACTTCAACGTCAATAGCTTGAAAACAGCACGCGATTCTTTATGTCTTAAACGCGATTAAATCAATACATAGAATATTCGTGAACCTCTAAATTAGGGTAGAGCGACCAATGAAGGTACAGTTCGTGATTTGTTTTAAAAAATAAGCTTGAAAAAAGCTTAATAGTTTGGCAATAATTATTTAATAGGCAATTTCAAAAAGCTGGCAGCTACTGCGATTACACCAAGAGGGCAATTGCGAAAATATTCAATCTTCTGGAGAGAATCTTTGAATGTTCCTTAAGAGGGAAAGAAATGCAAAGCGATATCAAGTAGGTAGATTTAAAAGAATAAAATTCTCTCGTGATATCGAGAATTATATTCTTTTGGACGAACCCCAAGCAAACGGAACGGTGCTATTTCACTGACTAAAACTATCTGTTTCCAGATCATTTGTATCTCAACTGAATTTTAGAAAAGACACTTTAAAAGAATACAAAATCATATCCCGGTTCGATAATAGCAAACGCCGACCACCTTGTCTAGTGGTCAGAGCAGTCTGCGACGGATGGTTTGGTCCCGAGTTCGAATCCCGGCCTGGGCATGGATGTGCTTTCACTCTCTTGTCTTTGTCCTTTCTCTGAGTGAATGTGTTGTTGTGTTGTGAAAGGTTGCTATAAACGGGTACCTATAGCATGCGTGTACTGTGGAAATCGGACTTCACACTAAATTATAGTACAGTTGCAAACGTGAAACAGTGCACCCTAAATTGGCAGCCTGGCAGGCACAAGACAACATAATAACAAACCATGTAGGCATTGGGAGCTGATTACTGTAAACAGCTTTCAGTTTCTTTTACTAATTCCAAAAAAAAAACGCCACAGCTTTAAGCAAAAACTATCCAGAAATCAGAGACCTTGAATAATCATCAGGAGAAAATCCCCTTCATGCCAAAAAGAATAGGAACTCCACCTTTTTGGCCGGAACATTTCTTTCTACAAGCTTTTCCTTGTAACCAATTTAGTTAAACTGAGAAAACTTGTCCGAGCAGACGTGGTCTTACCGTGCCTCATTAAGAACCTTGGACATCAGGTAATTGATCACTAGATCCATTTCCAGGACCGGACTTGAAACTCATCAAGTTTTCATCATTCACACAAGTGCCTCATCAATGAAAATAGGCCGAGGTGATGTCCTTAAAACGGTGAAGCTTGCAAACAACCTTAATAGATACTATGTTATATTGCTCACAAGCGTTTGCTGTAAAGTTGTCAATAAAATGACTAAACGCAGATCCATTATGAACCAAGTTGTAAAGTTTATCCAGGCAGTTGAGGATAGATTTTGCTGACGTTTATAAAGTTATAAAATATTAAATAAGAAAGAACAATTTTTTAACTTATAAAAAAAACTTCATTTGTTTTTAGTATGTGCTATGTAAAGAAAATAGCTTCAAAATCGCAACAGAGACATTCCACGGTAACTTACGTTACATTTCGACCAACTCTTATGCATTTAGCACCTCAGTACAGACAAATATTGTTATACAAACAGTGTAAAAAAGCATTTAATGAAAATGACAGTCAGAAGCAAAATTTAAATGCAAAAATATTCGATGCACTTAAATTTTACAAAGTTTAGCAGTCAAAAATAAGTTAGAAACTTACGTTACACAAAAAGGGAATGACATAATATGAAAATTGGATCTAAGGCAAATTTCTGCTCTAATACAGCTGTTTTCTTGTTCAAAGTATAATTTATCAGTTTCTTATAATACTTAGGAATTTATTTTCATAAATTTAAAATTTTAATTAAAAAATTGAAATTTATGGGAATTTCTATCTGGGTAACTTACGTTACAGTAACTTAAGTTACAAAATTTACTTACAAGAATATCTTTATAACAAAATTTAATGAATGAAAATTACAGCTTAGTTTAGATCAAAATACTGAAAATTAGAAATTATGAGATAAATTTACAGAAATTTAATGCCAAACTCAATGATAAATCAAAAATATTATAAAACATAAGACTTTTAAATGCATACTGGCCGCTGGTATTAACAAGTTCAGCAGCCAGTTCAGTTTATCGAATAATGTTTTCTTATAATAAATTTCATCTCTCTTTTCTGCCCATTTCTAATTTGTTCCAACAACAGCCATTACTTTTACTTTAAACTCGTTTTCTTCAATAATCGTCACTACTCAAGGATACAATGTATTTTCGTACTTCACCACAAACCAGCCACTAGCTTTTATCTCTGTTTTTTCTTCTTGTTTCTTAAAATATTAACTAAAGGAAACCCTACACTTTGTTTATTTCTAGTTCTTAAATGGCAATTATCAATGTGCGGATCTTTAGAAAATATTTTTGATAAATTTTGCTTTTTCTTATATATTTCAATACTATCAAGAGTGACTTTTATTTATGAAGCTGTAATATCCGCATGACTTTTCTCATACCCCTTCTACAGCGCATTTTTTCTGCAGAGTTCAGTGGCATTTTAATGCAGAATAAAATATATTTCAATTAAAAGAGATAAAATATTTTTATATTTGCTTTTTCCAAAGTATATCTGATAACTTTAAATCATAGCAGAAGTCATTTTTGAATAATTCATAGTACATTACGTGCTAAATATTCTGAATGCAGTGATATTGTTTAGAGAAAATTAATATCTTTTAAGTAAAAAAGAAACATGTAATTTATAATAGAGGTGTATTGTAATCTTATTAACAAATAGAGACATTTTAAGAAATATGATTAATTTAAATTAAGTAAATACAGTACAATTAAAAGAATTCTTGAAAAATTTCTCCTATTAACCACATTGGTTTTATTCACAATTTACTTCATTTCTAAACGCAAGCATTTAAGTTCTACTAAGGTAACTTACGTTATATGCATATGTGGGTAACTTACGTTACACGTTTTGATTGTAGCCCAAAAAATTAAATAAACAATATTCAAAAGAAAAGTACTATTATTTGCTTAGTACACACTTATAAGATAGAAAATGTATCATAGTTAATATTATATTGCATTTCTTTTTTATCTTTAAAAACTATAACATGTTTTTGGTAGTTTACGTTACATAGAACAGAGCCTTTTGAAAATTGACATAAATCCCTTAATCAAATTGGAAACCATTGTTTCGTCAATTCACAACATTAACTTAAAGTGTAATAAACTATAATCTTCCCTTGTCACGTTTATGTAATGGAAAAAATAGAAACTTATCAATGTTGAAAGTTTGACCGTTTGCTTCACTAAAAATAAAATACTCTAATACCAACTTCAAAGTATTGCCGAAACTAAAAAACTAAATTCCTAACAAAAAATATTATAAATAAGAAACTTCTAACATTTTTAAACCAAAAAATATGCAGAACAGTTACATTGCTCGAGTTTAATTTTTTCAACGCTTTTCCACACTTGCATGGAATTGCCCAACAGACTGATGAGACATAAGAAGCAAAAAAAAAAAAAAAAAATGTTATTCCCATTTACTATTGTTAATAGAATTACAAGAATGTGTTGTTAATATATGTTCAAGAACATAAAACTGTCGAAAAGTTGTAAGAAAGAAAAATGTTTGCAGAATTATGCTGAAGAAAATAGCTTTCAAATCGCTTAAAATCGTTTAAAATCTTTACCAATACCTTAGCTTCCGCAGAGTTTTTAGCCCCGCTTGTCACCCTCCCCTCATGTCTTTCTTAAGTCTCGATTTTGTGTGGCGACAAACTTAAATACGGATATGACAGAAACACTTGTTACTCATTTCAGAGACTTGCGTCGCCAGGCGGTCGTTCCCATGGAAACCCGATCGATGCCTTTTCTCACATAATCTTCATCGGAAAAGGATTCATGATCTTTCAACGGGAGCATCCCGAGATACGATGACGATGACAATGTCATTACGTTAGTGCAAATTCATTTTTAAAACTTAATGGAATAACGAATTCAGTTTACGGCGCCCGGGAGAGTATCCAAGCGAAAAGTATTGCGCTTTCAATGCGTTATTTTGTGGTTGACCCCATCAGACTAGTGAAATTCTTTCATATTATGAATCTTTTAAATTCCTCTTAAAAGTGCAGTTTTCAGTGTGAAAAAATCCCTTGCAATTCCAGTTTCCAACAAACAATAAAGTTAAAATATAGTATATGAATCAGAGAAACAGAGCCGTCGAAAGCCAAGGTTGGTAGCCGGACCCTCTACTCCTATAAAACTTGTAAAATGTAATACTACCCCGATTTCGAACCGGGTCCGCAAAAGACCCGTTCCCTTAGTTTCAGACCAGGCAGACATGTCTCTTCTCGAGCCTGCAGAGAAAACTTATTGGAGAGTACTTTTGTACAGTTAAACATGTGAAAATATGTACAGAACTTCATTATTTGTGACGGGGGGGGGGGTCTTACAAGTTTTCTGACAAGTACGGCAAACAATTTGTTTAAACATTACACGACTAAAAGTTGAAAACACAAAAAAAAAAAAAAAAATTTTTGTTCGCAATCTGTAATTTTTTCTTCTTTTCTGTGATACTAGTAACTAGATTTGTCAATTAGGAACTGGAGGGGCAATTTCAACCCATTACAGGCTTTTAGAAACATCATACATTTTTACACGTACCGTGTGTTCCAGTACATAAGACGGGGTCTGACTTTAAATTTTCCTTTAAAATACACCGGTTGTCATTAATTAAGGGAAAATTACAAAAAGACAATCATTTGAAAGTTACATAGAGAATTTTATGACCCCACAATATTCAACACATTGTAAGCTATAAAATAACACAAAAAGAAATTACCAGACAATTATAGCTAGAAATTAGCACATATATACAATGAACAAAGCAAAGGCATCAGTTTGTTATAGAAACATTACTTTCAGTATGAAATATGATCCCTTCTGGGAAAAATACAGACCATACAGCGATGTATGATGCTGTCAATTATGTGGTCAAGCAGTTTCATAGGAAACGGGAGACATTGCCCCTACAAAGCAGTTACAAGTATGACAAAGGGGTATGAAGGGGTGAATTGAGAGCAGATAGACCTCTCCCTAAAGCATCCCAAACATTCTGGATAAGGTTCAAGTCTGGGGATCTAGCTAACCGCTCCATGTGAATATAATTTTATTCCTGTTGAAGATAAGCATCTACGATGCGAGCCTTGTGCGGTTGTTAATGGTCATTGTATATCCTTCGAAAGTAGAATTCCACAAGGTAAGATCAAAAACGGCTCTTTTAAGCAAAGAAAAAATATTTTGTTAGAAAAAGTGATTTTCGTGGGAATCAACTGCGAAGTGATAGTATTATTTACTCTACATAAAATCAACTACCGACAATGCATTTTCTCTACCCCCTCGCTTCCATTACGCGCATTGCTCTTCGCACAAAAATGTCTTCGAGTGCGCGAGTGCAAGATTACTCACTAGGTAGGTAAATTGGGGCGTACTTTTATGCAGCTTCTTTGAAGATGATTTTAATGTTTAAACAATTTATGGATTGAATTCGCTGCAGACCTAATGTTCCCGCATTAGAAAATTCCGGAAAAAAACCCCTCAAAGTACAAATTTGAGTAAGAGTCTCGTGGGATTCCGGGATCCTGTGGGATTTGTTCCGCTCAGTCCTGAAATCCCGCGAGATTGAAACAACCAGCCAGGTTTTTGCATCAATACACAACATGGCTCATCCTGGTGCTTGCATGAGACAATGCATTGTTATATTGCCAGATTGAGATTTTTCTGGTCTAGAATGTTGTCAGATAGATCCAAATGGACCAAGTGCTGCTTACCATGTCAAAAGGCTAAAATTCAACGCCATACAAAATTCCCTTTGGCAATCTTTCAAGAGCCTTCCCAGAGATTTGATCATGTGCATTTGGACTTTATAGGCCCTCTGCCTCTCTGAAATGGGTATTCTTAATGCTTGACTTTAAGTGAGAGGTTCTTTCGATGACCAAAAGCCATTCCACTCAAAGATATCTCCGCCGAATGAGTGACAGAATCATTTATTTTACATGTTGTGCCTCCTGTTTTGAGGAGACTTCAACTGTGACAACTGATAAAGAACGGAAGTTTGAAGCTTCCCTTTTTCACTCCCTCACAAACGAATTGGGCATTCATAGATCTAAGACGACGATTACCATCCACAGCCGAACGGGCTAATTGAAGAACTGCATCGGTCTCTCAAGACTGCCCTTCAAATGTCATGCCACTGAGCAATAGGCGAAAAGGCTTAAATTGATCCTTCTTGGCCTGCTGATGAGTTTTGGAACTTCAATTCCTCTGCCAGGTGTGTTTCTGGATTCTACCAAACAACTTGGTGATACCTTAGGTTTTCTTAGGTAAATTACGTGAGCATAAGGCAAAAACTATGTTCTAGACCACGCAAACGTCACGATAGCAAAACTTTTGCACATCCTGATTTAGCAGCTACTACTCATGTCTTTCTCAAGATCTGGTAAAACGTCCACTCTAACCCCTTTACGGTGGATCTTTTTCAGTTGTTCGTAGAACAGAGAAGGTATTTTATCTGAATATAAAGGGAAAAACGGTGTCTGTATCAATTTGTCGGATAAAACGAGCTTACATTTTAAATAGCTATGAACAAATTGTTCTACAACAAGTATCACCTTCATTTTTGCAAGGTAATCCGACGTCAGTGTCACCAGTTACGGCTTAATGTATGCGTAAAATAAGTCTAAGTCAATCCACAGAATCACACGTAATGAAAGAATAAAAAATAAGAAAAACGTTTACAATAATAGAAGCATAACACGTAACCAGTATCAGCGCGAGCGACATTAGAACAGGACAGCGATTAACAACAGATCACTTCACTTCGCTTGAAAAATGCTCAGGGTTGAATTGTAGCAATGAAGTTGCATAATTGCTGCAAATGTTTTCAGGGTAAGACTATCAAAACTAAAAGAATTGTAACAAAAAAAAAGTTCCAAAGCAGAAACTGACTTTTTTTCCTTTAGGAAAGAAAATGGTAATATCTGTGCCTCAGAACCAGATCACGTTTTAAGTCCAGTTTTGTAACTTTCAGGAGAAGGGAAAAACGATTGTCGGATGCATGCAAGGGATGGGACTCGCGCTCTTTTAATGCTGCTAAATGATTGTGAAGGAATTTGTTTAGTAGAATACATTTCTCATGGGTCGATGCGGAATAAGGTTCTACATACAATTCACTAATAAAGTGAAATTCGCCATTTTTGGACTTACGTCGTTCTGGTTCTGAGGTACAGACATCTTCCTTTCTACGTTCCATCAAATTTCAAAAAGCTGAATTTCATAAATGCTAAGGTTAGATGTATGGGCGAATGCAACTCTTTTAGATAAGAAGCAAGATTCTCGCAACACCAAATCTACTTTTGAAAATAATGAACCAATTCAGAAATTTTAGTATAGTCATTGAGAATTTAGTAACGCAATTATTCTTCAGACAGGAGAACATACGGATTGAGAAATTATCAGCAATCTATTCCAGAATTTCGTCCCCTTCAAGCAGAAAGAAAACAACTTCAGAGAGCTTTTGTGAAATTCTAAAGAAAAACCAGGATATATCTTTTAATACATTTCTCGAAAAAAATAACCACCAAATATGGAGAAAATCACTGACGCGACGACTCAAATTTAGTTTTCAATCCAGACCAAAACAGATTGGTTCTCAACTTACAGGCTGTTGCACCGCCGCGACAGTCACTACCCCTGTTAATTCGCACGGCTGGAGAAGGGGCGACTGCACATTTTGCAGCCCTCGTCTGAAGGTCATTGGCCGTCTGCAGACGATTTTAAGGATTCTTTCTCCGCGACGAAAACGACCAGACCAGAGATATCGTTGACGCCGTTACAACTCTCAAGTGAAAATAACCAATCGGTTTGTTTGAATGGATTCGTTTCTTTTTTGCTGTTCGGGAGCTCCCTCTCTCCGCCAGGATAT
Source organism: Uloborus plumipes (assembly GCA_038373865.1). Lineage (NCBI taxonomy): Eukaryota > Metazoa > Arthropoda > Arachnida > Araneae > Uloboridae > Uloborus > Uloborus plumipes. The sequence continues at coordinate 9,842 of JAXGGA010013220.1, read as the reverse complement.
CGACCGGTTGGAAAGAGGGTGGATTACGCAGAAACTTTAAATTAAGTTCCGGTTTCTCCGCTTGATAAAGTTTTTAAAATCTTGGGAAGTTTTGAGTAGGATTTTGGAAGATTAAACTGCGGGAGTTATTCTATTTAAATCTTGAGGCTGGGATGAGGCCTCGTGGAGTTCGAAGGGTGGGAGCTCTTTGTTATTGTTTTTTATACTCATTAGGTAGTTTTTAAATGCAATTGATGTGTTCAGTTTTATGACCAGGAAATGTCGAATCAGTCCAGTTCGTAAAAAGATTATTTCGGACTGACAAGTATCCGGTTACCTTGTCTAGTGGTCAGAGATGTCTGACCCGGATGGGGAGGTCCATTGTTCGAATCCCAGCTCAGGCATGGATGTACTTTCTCTCTCCTATCCTTGTCCTTTCTTTGTGTGAATGTGTTGTTATGCTGTGAATGATTTCCTACCGTATAAACGGGTTCCAATGGCATGTGTGTACAGTGGAAGTCGGACTTCGTACCAAATTACGGTACAGTTGGAAAAGGGAAGAAGCGCACTCCAAAGTGCCTTCTTTTCTGACACAAGACAACAACAATAATAACAACAATAGACTGATAAGTATAATCAAGACGAAACTGCAGTATCTGGATGCCATAACTATGCAGTTATTATATTGCAAGTAGTTCTGCCTTAGCCCTACTTCGAGGTCCGTAGTTTACTGCTTATCACTTCAGCTTTTATCTTTATATTATTTGAGTTGAATTGTACCATTGCTTGAGAACTGTAGCTGGTGTTATAAATTCATTTTAGCTACCATTTTTCTGGAAATCTCAGCTTCACTGAGAGAACATCTGCCTCTAGCAAGGCGGTTGACTATTCCACACTGATGAGTCCATGACAAGGACGGAACAAACATTTCTGAATATCATAAGCCATGCTGTGAGTATACTGCATTTAGTTCTACATCAGAAAAGCGTTATGGTCGTTTGTTAACTTACTGCTTATTACCATGGTATTATTTTCCGAATGGATCGTTCCCATTTTCATGTCTTTCTCTTTATTACATCCACGAATTTGTCCCCCAAAAGATTTTTTTTTACCCTAATTTAACTTTTTCACTTTTAGCGTCTTTGATAAAAACATTAAACGTATATTTGATAAAAGTAAAAATTAAAAAAAAAGAAGATGAAACTGAACATCTAAATGCCGTATGTTTTCTTTTGACAACATATCAATTTCTTAAAAAATACTTTTTATTTCTTTATACAGAAGCCATAAGCTTCGACATACATGAGGACCGCGTACTATGCGCCTTGCCTCCTGATAAACACAGGACAGATTTACGGCACAGAGAGGATGAAATAACAACCATGGGCAGGGCGGGACTCGAACCCACGACCACTTGCTTACGAGGAGAATACTCTACCTCTAGGCCCACGTGGCCCCCTTAAAAAATACTTCGCATGAGAACAAAATTAAAGGTTTACCGTTGCCAAAGAAGAAACTGGAAGTGGCTCAAAATTATCTAGACTGGCTCAAAATACCCTGAATAATTGTAATACAAGAAAAACTAAGACAATTTCTTCCTGTAAATCACGGACCAAAGTCCCCAATTACATTACACATCCAAATTCGCGATTATTATATTTGGAACATATTAACTGTTACAAATCTACTATAAGCCAACATTCGCTCTTACAGACGGAAGTCTCCATAGAATTAAATTACTACTACGTCTAATCTTCGAAATGTTCGCGCACGAGAATACATATTTAGGATACCATTGCAATATCGCATAACATGCATCAAAATATTCCTACAACTGGAGCATAATAGCTCGAATAGACAATGCTACCCAGTTTAAGGCGGAAAGGTACGGATTCCCTTCTTTGCACTAGTAATTTTAGTTTCTTATTGTAAAGTTAGCAATTTTAGTTTGTGCCATAAAATTGAGCTGTATTATACTGTAAAAACAACAGTATAATACTGGCAGCAGAGGTTTCCGTTTAAAACTGTAAAATGCACTGTAATAAACTGTTAAATTAATAATTTTACAGTCTATTACTGTAAATTTAGCAATTTTACTATTCAGTACTGTAAAAGTTGCAATTTTACAGTTATTTACTGTAAAATGAACAATTTTCAACCGTTTATTACTATAAAATTAGCTGCATTATACTGTAAAAACACAATTCATTTTTTACAGTGTAGAAGTTTCGCAAAATTATCTGGAATAGCTCAAAAATACCGAGAATTATTGTAATACAAGAAAAAAAACTAAGACAATTTTTTCCTGTAAAACACGAACCAAAGTCCCCAATTACATTATACATCCAAATTTTCAATTATTACATTTGGAACGTATTAACTGCTACAAATTTACAATAAGCCAATATTCACTCCTACAAACGGAAGTTTCCATAGAATTAAATTACTACTACGTCTAACCTCCGAAATGTTCACACACGACGATACATATTCAGGATACCATTGCAATATCGCATAACATGCTTCAAAATATTCCTACAACTGGAGCATAATTGTTTCAGAGCCAGCGATTGGCGTGGGTACATATTCATTTTAGGCTCGCGATTAAGCTGCAGTCCTTATTACGCGTCGGAGGGGCCTCAGGATATGTCATTAATTTGAAATGAAGAGATTCGATGCATTAAGTATGCATGGCCCTAGGGCTGCGTTAATCAATATTTAACTACTTTCCCCCCATTTTGATGAATTAAGCTTCATCATCGCCCCATGTTAAAGTTGTAAATTTAACCGTTTCGTGTTTATGGGTGGTTAATTTCATCAGTCCATGCAAACTAGAAGGGAAAATTATTACGGTATTTTAAAAAATCTAGTGTAGCAAAACTGATTTTAAACTGAATTTATTGCTGTTTTGTATTGCACGTTGATAATTGAAGGGCTTGCAGGATGAAAGGGCTATATTACACTTCAAAAAAGGAACACTCTGGACAATGGTAAGCAATGAGTACAGGTAAGCAAATAAAACTTGGTACACCAAAAAGTAGATGTCGTTAGACCAATTTCATAAGCACACTAACGACAAAACCAGAAAAAAAAGTTGCAACAACTGAAACAGTAAAACTTTGAACTTTAATTACTCGCAAATTTCTGTTTTGTCACATAACCCCTTTATCTCCCAAGCCCTTCAACTAATGGTGTTGGTAGTTCAAAAATTACTCAGCAATTCGAGCGCGAATAGACAACGTTACCCAATTTAAGGCGGAAAGGTACGGCTTCCGTTTTTTGCAACCATTCACAACAACACATTCACTCTCTTCTCTCACACGTCTCACTTTTTGGTATTCCAGGTCTGAACGGGATTTTATAGTAGCACCATTTTTTTTTTAACGGGGCTCTGAAATGTGAAAAATTCAATTGCGATAAAAGGTAAACAAAACGTGTTCTTACAAAACAAGGGAGAAATCTTATTCAAATAATAATTTAAAGTCTTCTAAAACTTTTTCTTGAGAGATTTATTTTAAAGTCCAAATAATGGTGGTACCAAATACAGTCGAGTCCGCTTATTAGAATATCGGTTAAAAGAATATCCCGCTTAATATAATACATTTTCAATGTACCAAACCGATGTGATGCATTATTTTGATCCCGGATAATATAATATTGCACTTACTAAAATTTTTTTCATGGCAAAATGGCTCGAATGTAATTTACAATTGGAAGAAACGTAAATTCGGAAATTTTGCGATCCTAATGGTATTGAAAAACTCTTATAACGGTATTGAAAAACTCTTTAATGGTATTGAAAAACTCTTGGTTTTTTTAAAACTCTTTTTAAGGGAATAACACGAAAACGTAGTGTTAGTTAACTAAGAGTTAAACCATTAAACCATTTCAACAACGGTAAAATGTAAACACAACCTGTTCTCCATTACAAGAATAGAAGATTTATTTCAATATTAGTTTTAAATTTTTGACAACCCATTCTTAAGAGAATGATTTAAAAGTTAAAAAAAAAAATGTTCATTGTAAATAATTTGGAATTACACGAGAGGTTTATAGTATTTACAATTCCAACAGGGTTTACAAGCAACGCCATCTTATTTTCTTTCTTTAATGGAACGGTAAAAAAGTGTGAAGGGGTAAAAAAATTCAACCATAATATAAGGTAAGCATAATCTGTTTCTACACAGCAAGCGAAGAACATTTATTTAAATTAAGACTTAAAGTTTTCGCTAAAATTTTATTAAGAGAATTATTTCAAAGTTTTAAAAAGCTTATTATAAATCCTTTACAACTGCACGAAAATAATTTCGGAATTTTCGAGACCCTAACGAGATTTTACAGCAGCGCCATTGTTTGTAGACTTTCTCGAATGGGACACTAAAACTCCAAGTTAGTAAACAAAGGATTAAACAATTTCAACAACGGTAAAAGGCAAGCACTACTTATTTTTCCACAGCCAGCAAAAAGATTTATTTAAATTGCAATTTAAATTCTTCGACAACTCATGTGAAGTAAATAATTGCACTTCCCTTAGAAGATAATGGGCACATATATTCTCAAAATTACTTTGATTACAAAACTGTGGAAGAGAATGTTCTTGCAAACTAATGACGTTGTTATCTGGAAAGATTAAATCAAATTAACTTCATTATGAAACATATTTTGTTAATGATCATAATTTCAGATCAATGTGTTGGAATGCATTGTGATTAATACTGTTCGGAATTTTAATTTGCATCAGTGAGTATTAATTATAAACAATGAGATTAATGCTTTGAATTAATTCTAAATTCTCAGCTTGTACGTGTTGATGGACATGTTTTGCAAATTAGATATTTTTTTTTGCCATAACAAAGAATTAAGCAAAAATCGTGGACAGTATGTTTTTTAGAAATGATATTAAATCAAACAAAATAAAGTAAAGAAATAAAAAACTTTACTTATATTGCGTAAGGAGTTCTATGCAATCAAGTTTCTTCGAAAAAACTAAAAAAAAAAAAAGCTTTTTTTTCTTACTGCATTCTACAAATGCAGTAAGAACCCTCCCCCCCCCCCTTCATTTAAGTTGAGTGCATCAATATATTTTCTCCTAATCAGCGTTTTCCATCTTTTTTAATCAGATACGGACTAGAATTTGCTTTACTTTAGCGAGTGCTTCTCCTTAATCTATCACCCCTTTTTCAAATGGAAGCGTTCGTGACTGCCAGGCGTGGAGTTTGAAAACAGACAGTACTTGGTTTAAGGCAGAATTGGTGTACGGCTTCCATTTTTACCATTACTTTACCACCATTAAGGTGGACGTCCGATTTAGCTCAACACACAAGCCGTAAGACCCGTTTATAGGGCAGGCAGACATTCACACAGATAAAGGACAAGGACAGAAGAGAGAGAGAAAGGACATCTACGCCCAAGCCGAGATTCGAATCCGGGACCACGCCATCCGAGTCAGAAATCTTTGACAACTAGACAAGGTGGCCGGCACCATTTTCTGTATTTTTACCTTCGAATTCGTGATTTTCACTTCTCGTTTGTTTCAATTTCTAATTTCGATTTGTAACAATGAGCAAAACAATGGGCCACACTAATCAGCTTTGCGGGCCGGATATGGACTGTCGGCCGTAGGTTGGACATCACAGTTCTACCGCATGTTCAAACTGGAATCAATAAATTTTATCCTCTAAACTGGCCCATTTTTTCCTATGCATTCATATATCTAGCATTGAGTGCTGGAACTTCTCCAAGTTTGAGACTGGGCTTATGATTTGGATGCTACATCTGCCAGAATCTTCCACTATATAAACATATCCTATGTTTCCTCCCTTTTCTACTACAAGAAAAGAGAAAAACAGATTCCCGTTACTTATCTCAAAAGCTGCTTGTTCAATTTGAGGAAGTATTTGTAGTTTCTTCCAGCTTTCGAGCAAGGCAACCTTAACAAAGGAAATGCCGAAGGTTATTCCTAAAAGTTTAAAATAGAATTTGAAGCTTTAAACCTTTTAACTCCCTGTAAGAAGTGAAAGAAGTATTACATTTGCAAAACTTTTTATTGTAAGTTCGGCCTAAATTTCCATTTTACCTCCTACGAATGAGTATTAAGTATGTTTGAAGTTAAAAATCAACGTAAATAAAGCACAAATAAGGTAGAAAGTACAGCAAATAGCTATTTCAAGGCTACAATGGAGCCCCTTCATCAGTTCAAGAAGCTCAGCAAACAACATGAAAGCTGTAAGAGAACTGAGCGCGAAGCACGTGTGCCCCGGTATTTATAACAAATGGGCGAGTGCGCATGAACTCACAACAAAGCGGGAAAACACCGACCAATCAGCGATCAGCGAAACGCCATTGCCAGGAGAGCGAAGAAAAGGGGGGAAGGCGGCAAAGGAAAGTAGGGGGAAAAAAGCGCGGGAGAAAAACACTAGAAGACGAAATTATAAAAATTGCTTCCAGATGTCAGGGAAAAATGGAACACTGGAAAAATCATTCACCAGAGAATGGGAATTTTTCCAAATATGGTAAGCTTCCCAAAAATCGAGGTCATAAACTGACGAACATTTACAAATAATTCTAGCCGAAGAAAAATCAAAGCAGTGACCAGAAGTCCAACAATGCTGAGCAATGGAAGAGCGTGCTAGTTCTTTATGTTTAACATAATTTTGATGCTCTTTCAGACGGTGCTTAAGAGGCCGCTTAGTCTGGCCTACATAGCTAAGTCCGCATTTGCAAGAGATGCTATAAATGCCCCAGTTGCTTTGGCAATCAATGGGATGCTTTAAGTTTGTAAACTTGATTTTGTTCACAGGAGAGAAAGAGATATCGAAACCAAACTTTTTCAAAATCTTTGCAACTTGATGACTTGTTTTTGGATAAAAAGGCAAAACAATGGTGTAACCAACCTTAGACTCGGAAACCTTGCTGGAATGAGAGGGCTTTATTAGCCTATTATATATAGAATCAATAATCTTGGGCGAGTAACCCCGAAAAGCCACAGCTTTTAAATAAGAAAGCTCAGTATTTAAAGAACTAGATGAAGAACAGATATTCAAAGCACGAAACACAAGAGCCTTAAATGAGGCCAACTTTTGGTTTCGAGGATGAGAAGAGTAGTTGTGAGGAGGTAGTGTAACAGCAAAGGGCTTACGATACACTGAAGTCATAAAATCGTTATTACTTTTAGTAATCAAAACGTCCAAGAATGAAAGAGAACTTTCCATTTCCATTTCAATAGTGAATTGGATGCAAGGATCGATAGAATTAAGAGTGGAAAGTAAAAGCTCATTATTAACTTGGTTTTGGTCAAGCAAAACAAAGCAATCGTCAACATAACGAACATAGAACGGAAACTTTATGGTTTCAAAAAGTTTTACCTCAAAGTAGTGCATATAAATGTCACTTAGAATAGGGCTCAAAGGGTTACCCATCGCTAAACCTTCGGACATGCGATAGTAAACGCCATCAAATACAAAAGTATTCTGCTCAAGACAAGCACGAGTAAGAGAAACAAGTTCATTAACCTCAAAACTAGAAAAATGATGTTCCTGGAGTCTCAATTTGAGACAATCCAGTGCTCCAATAACAGGTACATTAGTGAAAAGTGATTTCACGTCAAAAGAAGCCATCGTTACGCCGTGAGGCTTAAAGCAACGTAACTTCTGAACAAAGTCAATGGAATTTTTAACAGTGAAAGAATTGCTGGTCAAAAGAGGAGAAAAAATGGAAACTAAATGCTTAGCTAGTTTGTAAGAAGCCGTGCCAATGTTTGAAACAATTGGCCTAAGAGGAACGTTTGGTTTATGGACCTTTGGTAAAGCATAAAATCGGGCACAGTGTGCAACAGAAGGAATCAAACACCTTTTTGACGAATCACTCATGATAGGAGAAGCCTTCACAATGTTTCTAATTAAGTTGACCTCTTTAGTACTAGGATCTTTATGAAGTGTCACATATGGACCAACCTCAATTAAATCTTTACATTTATCCAAATATGAGCTTTTGTCCAGAATAACAACTTGACCTCCTTTGTCAGCCTTAGTGACTACTATATCAGGATCGGAGCATAAACCTTTTACCGAAAACTTAGCATGCTTGCTGAAAGTATTTGAAGTCAATTTAGCATTAAAATCCACAGTATTGGCAATGAGATGCCTAATAGAATCCTTTTGAGAAGCAGTAAGAGCACTAAATCTAAAGGCTTTCTCAATTGGAACAACCAATTTGGGAAATGAAGGTTTTGAAGAAGAAGCAAAATTGTTATTCAGTTTGAGAGCATTGAGCTGATCCGAATTCAAGAGCTTAAAAGAAAGATTGAGGACCGCATTCTGATTCACCTTTGGTAAAACATCAGACGAATGATCCACATTATTAGCACAAAGATATTTCCACTTTTTCTGAAGAGTAGTCCTATGTTTAAAAGTAGACTGAAGAACCCTATTCCAACTTTTCCTATCAACCAAATCAAAATCCAAATGGTGAATGATTTTTCCAGTGTTCCATTTTTCCCTGACATCTGGAAGCAATTTTTATAATTTCGTCTTCTAGTGTTTTTCTCCCGCGCTTTTTTCCCCCTACTTTCCTTTGCCGCCTTCCCCCCTTTTCTTCGCTCTCCTGGCGATGGCGTTTCGCTGATCGCTCATTGGTCGGTGTTTTCCCGCTTTGTTGTGAGTTCATGCGCACTCGCCCATTTGTTATAAATACCGGGGCACACGTGCTTCGCGCTCAGTTCTCTTACAGCTTTCATGTTGTTTGCTGAGCTTCTTGCACTGATGAAGGGGCTCCATTGTAGCCTTGAAATAGCTATTTGCTGTACTTTCTACCTTATTTGTGCTTTATTTACGTTGATTTTTAACTTCAAACATAGTTCAGCACAAAGCCTATTTGATCATTTTTCATTTGAGTATTAAGTAGTTTTTTTTTTTTTTTGGATAGAATGAATGTTAGACGTATTTTGTTAGCTAGTTTTCATGTACCGGATGAATGTAGGGGAGAGTGGTAATGAATATCCTAAGAAAATGTGAAAATGTTTACAGTTATTGATGAAAACGTCTCTGATGAAACAATCCCTAACACAATGACTTTTTTTATTTTTTCAAAATTTAATCAGAAACAATGTTGACCCATTAATGCCTAGCGTCCTTTTTAGGGACGGTCCAAAAAAGGGTCTGAATTTCCCCAAAATGAATATTTCGACCAAATAACAGTGTTCAATCAGTACCTTGGCATTGTTTCAATTCGTTATTAACAGATTGCAGCACATAACCATTGTAAAGTGTGTTCCGTAGCAGTTGTAATGTGATCTTTATCAAAAATGACATCATTCACAATCTCAAGCAAAAAAGCTACGTTTTCAAAGTTATTCCCAGCTTCCCAGTTTATGTTAATTGCTGATTTTATTTCTTCTGATAACATTTCTCTTTAAATATTATATCGTAGGCAGAAGAACATTTTAGTAAAACAAGTATGTACCCTCTGGGGTCTATCGTAATTTTTAAGGGACGATTTTTCCTTCCTTAATAAAAACGTTATTTTTTACATAATATTTTTTTTATCATTTTTCCTGTCCATTAAACACTGTTTGTAAACAGTGTACAAAATATCTTTGAAAAAAAAAAAATGTCAGGCATTAATGGGTTAACGATGCCATGAAAACGTACCGTTCTGTATAACTGTATTCCTGAAAACTTTGTAATGTTATGATGGTAATATTCTTCTCCATAAAAGGTTGGCATCAAGACATTTTTTTGTTTTTGTTTTTTTGTTTTAATGTTCGTTTTTAAACAACAAGAAATAATTCTTTCTTGCAATAAATTATTTTCAGTAAAATAATTGCTTGCTATTTTCCTTCTTCTTTGAAATTCACTAATGCAAGA
>JAXGGA010013219.1:0-35963 GCA_038373865.1 Uloborus plumipes | reverse complement strand
TCCTTTTCCTGGCCCCGTGCCCTTTGATACCCTCGGACCCCGGGGAAATTTTTTTTTTTTTTTTTTGGTTTTGGTATTTGATGAAACAGGGGATTTTTTACGGGCCCCCAAAATTAACTTTGGTGAAAGAAACCTAAAGGATTTTTGGGTTTGGGGGGGCCCCGGGAGAAATTATAACCCTCTAAAAAAAACCCATTTCAAACCCGGAATAAAAAAACTTTTTGGGAAAAAAACTGTACTGCAAACATTTCCAAAATTTCCCCCTCCTGTTATATTTTTTTTTTCGGCCCCCAAAGGGCCCAACCGAAAAATTTTTAAAGTACGTACTTAATTTAGTAAAAAACATTTTTCAGCATAAAATTTAAATTCTTTTTTAAAAACGTTAACATTCACGTTTTTGGGTGTCAAATACTTTTTTTTCTTTAAATTTATTTTAATAGTTTTTAATATAAAACGAAAATTTTTAGGGACCTGTTATTTCTTTTTTTAACCTTGTTTAAAAATTTTTCCCCCAAAATAAAAACCCACCCCTCCCCCCACCAAAACCCGCCCTGGGGAGGAAAGGAAAGGGGGCCCTCCTAAACCCCTTTCTAAATAATAGGCCCGGTGTGATACATTTTTACTAAAATATTTTTCACTTTACGATATTTATAACACACAATATTCGAAAAAGCAATGTATAATCAATCTACTGTACATACAATTCATGTCGTTATAATTTCAACAATTTATATAATAACATAACTTACTTTTTTCCTCCCAGCGAACAATACTACGGAGAACTCGACGTGAAAACCCTGAAGAAAGCTCAAGGTTGAGGAGGAACAACCACAGGAACCCGCCTTATCAAGGGTACCACTTGAATCGTGCCTTGCAGTCAAAGATCTACGGCTCCTATGTTCCACTCATCTCCTGTACATTCCATTAAACAACAAAAACACCGCACTATCATCCAAAAGATCCAAATTGGAACTTTCTGAATCAACGGCCCAACTAATTCCGTATCCGTCTCATTCGCTTTCCACTTGAGACGGAGAAGTTTAAGTTATTGACCCTCTTTACTACTTTAAATGTAACATTCAGAACATCTTTTACCCTGCGCAGTCCAAAGTGCTTGCTTACAGAATCAAAACGAAAGGTGTTCTTTTCATATTCTGAATGAAAAAACTCCCCCCCCCCTCAAGAATCTCCATCTACCAATACGGCAACGCTGCTGCGCAGACATTAAAACGTGCCAATGCTCTAGCTTTTTATATTATTATTATTATTATTTTCTCTATTCATATACGACTTGCTCTCAGTAACTACATGTGACTGTTCGTAAAACAAACCATGTCTTAATTTACGAGTGTGTTTTTTGCTATGATTACTTCAGTCATTGCTTTGTCTAAGAGTTTACGGTTGCACCCTTTGAATGGGGAGTAAACTGAATTGTAAATGATTTACATGTTGTCTGGTGTAAATAAAGATTTCTAAAAAAAAAAAGTGTTTTTCATTTTTCACGCTTGAATGTGAAAGGTCTAATAAAAAAGTCCAACCTTTCTGAAACAAAAGCAAATATTTTCTACTAGCTGAGTGGCCCCCCGTTGCACGGGCTACCTCTGAGCAAAAAATTAACAAAACTTGAACAAAAAATGGGAAATCCTTTGCATTATGATGGATATGAGTTGTGACTTCAAAAACCTTTGTTAGGGCATAGCTGTGTCCTGTGGTTTCACCCGTGTTAATGAGACAACAATCTATTTAAAAAATATTTTAAATACAGCACGATATGATATGTATATGATAAATATATAGTAAACAAATTACACGGGGAAATGCTAAAATAAAAAAAACCTTTGGAAAAAAAAATAGTAAAACGCTCAGTCATATCAAATATGGATGGATATAATATTATTTAATATTAACTGTGAACCAGTTAAAACTATAACAATTATATCACATTATAACGAAGACATTCAACTTGGAATCTGGTTCCGTTCTAATGAACGCCATCTCTCGAGAAGAGCAGAAACTAATCCGCTCACGCTTTTCGACCATTATTATTTTTAAACGGTAATAATAACTCCTTACATATAGCTTAATGTTATATAGCCTAAAGCCTTTCTGATTAAGTGGACTATTCAACACAAAAGAATTTTTCCATTCGAACTAGTAGTTCCTGAGATTAACGCGTTCAAACAAACAAACAAACTCTTCAGCTTTTTATTATTAGTGTAGATTTTTACAGGGTGTCCAGTGTCCACTCCTATCGTGGCCCAATAGCTAATTTCTAAACCGTTAGAGATAAGCATACAGTTCATTTTGGAAAAAATCTCTAAATTAGGAAAGGAATTTGGGCTACGAAATGTTTTTCAAAAAAATTTTAATTTTTATACAGCTCCCTAGTCGTATCAATCATATTTAGTAAAACATTCTTGACACTGTAACGTTTAAAACTAAAAAAAATCACTCTTCTACGACAAAAATTGACCGAGTTATGACGTTTTGAAAAATCAAGATTTTGATGGATTTCATGACGTCATCGAGAGATCGCTTAAGGGACCGTATGCGAAATCCTTCAAAATCTTGATTTTTCAAAACGTCATAACTCGGTCAATTTTTGTCGTAGAAGAGTGATTTTTTTTTAGTTTTAAACGTTACAGTGTCAAGAATGTTTTACTAAATATGATTGATACGACTGGGGAGCTGTATAAAAATTAAAATTTCGTAACTCTTTCAAAATTTGATTTTTTTGAAAAACATTTCGTAGCCCAAATTTCTTTCGTAATTTAGAGATTTTTTCCAAAATGAACTATATGCTTATCTCTAACGGTTTAGAAATTAGCTATTGGGTCACGATAGGAGTGGACACACCCTGTAGATGGGTAATGCATAATTCCCGTCCATGTAGGCATTGAAGCAAACAATTACGTACAATTGAGTTAAGTACAATCAAAAATGTTTAAAAATTATCAAAATGCTATAAAATACTTTTAGAACTTATTAGAGAAAAAATATCATCAAAATAATGTGTTTGCTCTCTTTAGAGCATATATTAAAAACTTCGAAAATACGTTGCAAAAAAAAAAGCTTACAAAGCCTTTTTTACAAGATTTTCAGCAAATTTTGAAAGCAGTCCAAAACTAATAAACTATTACTACTGTAATTAACATTTTGCTTTTGTACTGGTAGCTGGGAGGGGAGGGTGACACCAAAGTCTACATAGTTTCATAAAAACTGAAAGATAATATTTTAACATTTCACTCTTGAAGTGAGCAAATTGGCATAAAAACTCCTCAAAAAACACGTAAATAAATTAAAATTTTCAGTTTTATGTCACAGATTACGCACACGCACAGACAAGCATATCTGCTTCTAATGAATGAAGAGCATAAGCGTAGCGTCGGGGGGGGGGGGGGGGGGTGTGCGCCCCCCCCCCCAAACTACCGGACACTTAACCTTTGGAATTTGAAGTTTTCCAAAATCAGAACAAAAATCATAGTTAAAATATTATTTGCAGCTATTTTCATTAATTCTTTCTTACCAGGAAAGTACTCAACTTAAGTAATAATGAAAAAAGTTAAAAATGGTACCATTCAAAGAGCATACTGAGACATGTCTTTGACCCAAAGATCAAGTGCCCTCGTCCCCTCGTTTTCGAGATAAGGGGTCTTAAAGTCGGCCGAAAATGAGCCAAATTTGAAGACTTGGCAAGAAATTGAAGCTAGCTCCAGATTCTCCCTTCCGCTGCTTGCTTGACATCGCATCATTTCCATGTTTGGTCATTCGCAAAGAAAGTAAAAGATGTTTAACGTTAACCCTTTACTTGTATGAGCTAAAATAAAGAATGCTAATCAAGACTATGATGTGGAAAGCAGAGAGCTTTATCCAGAGGAGCGAAAACTTTACAAAGAAGTTAAAGTTTTATCTTTTTACGATTGATAACAATACATTTTAGAATTTTAGTTATTTGAAGTTTTTTTACCGAGCTAAGTTGTATGTGTTAATTATTATAAGTTAAAATATATTGCACGTGTTTCTAAATGAATAATTCGGGATAATTAAATAAGTATGAAAAGCAGCTAATATGAGCTCATGTACAAACTAGCTGTCGTTGCCGTCACGAAACTTTCTTCTATATCTATCTTATGAATTCCAGTTACAAAATAAAATACGTACTCGCCCGAGTAATTGGAAACAGCTCCAATTTCCCAATTATCGTAATAACCCTGCAAATGCAGAATCAATGAGCGAAATTGGAAATCATTACAAAAGACTTGTTTAGATTAATTGCAAACATTTTATTTGTTAGTAAAAAGAAATTGGCAACAGTTAAAAATTTCAAATCATTGAAACTTTTCAGCTGTTTTGATAATTAAATAGCGTGAAAGCGATTTTTTAATGAATTCATTTTTCGCATTGTTGACTAAGCGTAAAAATCACCCCACCCTCCCCCTGGGGCGATTGGCGCCAAAATTTAATCGATGCTTGCTTCCATATTGGGTTAGTGTTATTCCAAATTTCATTCAAATCGCAGCAATATTTCTCGAGATACAGTAGGTGCAATGACAAAATAAGCACTTTTGATTGCTCCACTCCCCTTTGAGATATTGACGCACAAATTAAATTAGCACCTGTACTCAATAGGGTCTACCTATGGACCAATTTTCGTTTGATTCCGCCGGTTACTTCCTGAGATATAGCAATCACCCACGCGCAGAACACGTGCGATTGCTCCACCCCCCTTGGAGGAATTCGCTAAACAAAGTCAGGTGCACCAGTTCACATGGTGGTACATATGTGCAAAAATATTTTGTTCGATTTCATGCATTAGTTTTTGCTCTAGCGCGGCCACAAAAACTGGTCACACACATACAGACTCACACACAGACAGACAGACACAGAGACAGACATTTTCCAAAAATGGTCGAAATGGACTCAGCGCACCTCAAAACGTGCAAATCCGTCAAAATTCGACATTCGAAAATTTTCACGAAACCAATACTTTCTTCTATACCGTAAAATGGGGTGTATAGGAACAGCGGGGTCAATCGGAACAAAACTTCCCGACCGTACAAAGAAATTCTTCATAAATATACTATTGGGTATTTTTCGCCATGGATTTTTTTAAAGAAAGGTAAGATCATAGGAAGTAGGAAAAAATTACTTTCGTCAATCTGGCAACGCTACTGACTTCTGAGGAGGGCTGCACGTGGAATGCTAGAAAACATCACGTTTTCATAGACTGCAAAACTTCATATGTATGAACAAAACTTCTTATATTTAAAAACTAAGAGTGGTATGTTTCAACTATACATGTATCTGAACAACAGAATGCTACATTAGAATTTACATTTTTTAAAAATTGCGTCATAAAAATGAAGAATTCTGAAAAATGCCATAGGAAAAAAATTTGCGGGGTGAATCGGAACACTTAGTTCTGTTGTTCCAATTCAAACTTATTTGAAGGAAACTGTTTGAAAAATCAAGATTCTAACCCCAATTCTTCTAATCAAGATAAGGATAAGGATTTATTACTGTTTATCCCTTTTGGTGAGCAACTAGATCTTAGAATAACAAAAAGTTGCAGATTCAAAAGATTTTTTCTCCAGGAGACTTTTTTTTACTTAAAATACGAAGGGGAAAGTCACATAGACTTTATGTAGTAAAAGTCCAGCACACAGACAGTGATGAATAAGCGAAAAAATCTTTCAGGACAATCCCCGAAACCCAGAGATTTTAAGAAACTAAAAAAAAGCAGAGTTTATCCCAGGAGATGTTATGAAAAAACTTAACCCAAGTCACAATTGCTAGTTTTAAGGACAAGTACATATTTGTAGACTACATGAGTGACTTCCATTTATGTTAAATCTTGGTGTTTCAATTCAAAAGCATTTCTTAAAATTACTTTTCATTTTTCATAAGTTTAAAATTATTTTGAATTTTGACAAATCATAAACGTTTACTGGTATTGAAATTATACATTTATTTGACAGTAATTATCTGTTCCTATTCTCCCCCATCAATATTACTCATGTTTGTGAGACCTATTACAGGTTAAAGTGAAAAAAATAAAAATTTTAACATGTGTTCCGATTGACCCCTATCAGCGGGGTGATTCGGAACACCCATAATTTCCTATGTATTTTAATAATAATTGTTCAAAATGATTTGTCTTTGCTTGGAATATCAAAAGTAAAGCAAGACCGAAGTTTTTACCCAAAAAACCAAATTAAAAAAAAATCTTTTAACTGCTTTTTTTACAATCAAAGCTGAAAAGTGTTCCGATTCACCCCATTTTACGGTACATTAGATATAGAAGAAAGTAAAAATGAAAGAAATAATCTTTGGGGTAGAAATTAAATTGTCATGGATTATGATATCAGTTCTTATTTTTAAAAAAAATCGATACAAGAAGTTTCACTATCTGCCAACTCTTAGCAAAAACTTTTTTTTTTTAAATTGAAATCGAAAAAAAATAAATAATTTTTAAAAGAAAACAAATTAGTAAATATCAATAGATGCAAAATTAAATCCACGTCGGAAATTACACTGCTCGACATTGAAAATGCAACACCAAGAAGGAATAGTCAGAAATTCATGCAAATTTTACCATAGACGCACGTCACTGAGTTATGCAAATGATATGAAATGCGCAGCTCTCCGACGCACGTGAAGTAAGATATAAGAGAATGAAGTTGAAAAGTGGGCTATGTTGGTTTTTCTGCCAGACTAATTATCGGAGAAATTTGGTTTTTGTCTCGAAGGATACGTGCGATAGGAGGAAATGCCACGCCGTCCTCAACGAAGACACTTCCAGCATATAGACGACTTTACAAGGGGGTATGGTGATCGGACTGAGAAGGGGAGGTTGGTCCATACGTCAAATTGCAGCTGATACCCAAATGGATGCAAGCACTGTGCATCGGCTGTGTCGGAGATGGTTGGAAAGAGGAAATGTAGCCACATTGAGGGGTGCAGGGGCAGCCAGAGTGACGTCAGACCGCTTGGATCGACATATTCACAGACAAGCTGTGGCGGACCCGCAAGTCACTTGTACGTCGATTCTGCAGCACGTGCAAGGTACCCTGGATGTTCCTGTGTCGACCAGAACCATTTCCCGTCGACTGGTTGCACATGGCCTGCAATCACGGCGCCCGCTAAGAAGACTGCCATTGACCTCACAGCACAGACTCCAACGTTTGGAATGGTGCCGGACCAGAGCGACGTGGATGGCAGAATGGCAAACCGTAGTGTTCTCAGATGAATCCCGCTTCTGTTTGTCCAGCGATAGTCATCGCATACGTGTGTGGCGTCGACGTGGAGAAAGATCGAATCCGGCAGTAACTGTGGAACGTCCCACAGCGCGACAACGTGGCATAATGGTTTGGGGCGCTATTGCATACAATTCCGTATCACCTCTAGTTCGTATTCAGGGCACCAACGATATGTAGATAATGTACTGCGGCCGGTGGCAATCCCCTACCTTCAGGGTCTGCCAAATGCAATTTTTCAACAGGATAACGCCCGGCCTCACAGTGCTCGAAACAGCCAACATGCTCTACGAGGTGTACAGATGCTTTCCTGGCCACCATACTCTCCTGACTTGTCACCAATCGAACATGTGTGGGACGTGATTGGACGCCGTTTGCAGAACCTGTCACTGCCTCGTTCAGAGGACGAACTGTGGCAAATGGTTGAAAGGGAATGGAGTGCCATCCCTCAGGACACCATCCGCAGGCTTATTGACTCCATGCCTAGACGTGTTTCTTCGTGCATCGCTGTCCGCGGTGGTCCTACTTCTTACTGAGCCGACGCCGTCCTCGCTCTAAATTTTGCTTATTTATTTTGAAATAAATATCACTTATTGTTCCATGCTGTCTCTGTCTTCTTACCAAATTTCATCAATTTCTGACCACTCCTTCTTGGTGTTGCATTTTCAATGTCGAGCAGTGTACATCTATGGTAGAGGAAAATAATTATTTCCATTCTTAAAATATACTAATAGAGTCGGCATTCATTGTAAAAACCCCTGCCGTTCAAACAAATTGGTCACTGTAGCAAAAAGTCTCCGTAACGTAAATGTAAAACATATTGCATGTTAATTTCGTACTGTTTAAAAACACTAGAATAACTTTACTAGTTCTGCTATATGTTCAACGGGTAGGAAAAGACTAACAAAATTGTACATCAATACAAGTTTTAGCTTACTTTTCTGTAAAAGTAGAAAAAAAAATCATGAAAGAAGGCCTGATGCACTGATAAAAAAAAAAAACGCTCAAAACAATTAAGTCGAAAAAGCACAACTTAATAAAAATAATTAAATACACAGAAAAATTTTAAATCGGAAAGTTGGGTTTTGAGCTGCGGAAACTGTGTACCTGTCAGTCTGTCTATTGGTCAGTTTTTCTGCCCCCCCCCCCGCAATAACTTTTGAGTGCATAGTCCGATTCGATTTTATTTTTTTAATCGAAAGATCTCAGTGAGGACAATACACTCCCATATTCGACTTTTTGATTTGAATAATATTTTATTCAATTTCGAATTTCCGATTTTTTTCCCTGTCCTCACTTATAACTTTTGAAGGAACAAGCTCGATTCGAGCGAACATTTTTTTTTTTTCGAAATATCTCAGAGAAAACACCTCATTCCTGCTTGATTTTTTTATTTGAACACATTTTCATTAAATTTTGAGCAATTTTTTTTTTTTTTGAAAAACCATTCTTACATACCCAGTGATGCAATTGACAAAAATGTTTAGGAGAACTCACTTTAAATTATAGGGGACCCACCAAAAGAAAAGTGATTTGAAAAAATTTATAGTATTAGCAATTTTTACAATTAAAAACCCTAAATGTACCCCCCCCCTACTACAGAATTGTACAAACACTTAAAAAAAATAATTAAAAAAAAAACAGGAGGTTCAGTTGTCACCTCCTGTTGACAAGGGCCCCTTAACAAGGGGTGCTCCCCTTAAACGAGGGACCTGCTTCAATCGCAAATAGTACGATAAAATTTAATTTTGATGTGTTGTTTAAAATTGTTTTTCCTCTTTAAAAAGCTCTCTGCTTTCCATGTCATAGGCTTGATAGTAGCTTTTTGCTTTAACTCGCACAGGTAAAGTAAAAGATTATTGTAAAGCCGTCTTTCAGAAGCTTTGCAGATGATCAAAAATGGGAATCAATTTTCTAGTTGGACGCAAATAGTGTAATCGCACCGCAGTTTCCAGTTTCATTATAACTCGCTAAAATTGGCGATTGTTCAAAAAAAATTAGCTGACTTTAGGACCTTATATTTCGATAACGGGGGCGCGAGAGCAAAAACGCCTGCGTCCAGAAACATGTTTTACAATGCTCTTTCGATTGGTACTCATTAAAAAAAAATTCATTATTCCATGATCGCGTACTTTCCTGGTTAGTATTATTTTTAACAAACTTGTCTGGAGGGGGGGGGCACGGGTGTAATACAGACTCACCGTTAAAAATTTTAATGTTTGGCACTTGAGTTTTTTCGAAGTTGGTATTAAAATTACATCAAGATTATCTCCGTTTATGTTACTCACTAACCGAAATTACCGTATGAAAGTTTTTTTTTTTTTTGGGGGGGGGGCTAAAACGGTCTTTAGGAGTGCCAATAACAATAAATGCAAGGCCTCTGGGGGATGTTTTACCCCTTCCTTGCCCCCCTCTGCTGCGCCAGATATAATCGTGACCTCCTCCATGGTTGCAACATTACTAAAATAATAATTTAGAGAAGTGTGAAATCATAAAATTTTACATGCTATTTTACATGATTTCTTTTCTTTTTGTTTTCAAAGCATGAGTTTTTTATTTCTATGCAACTACTTACTAGTTTTCAGAAAATAATTTTAACTTGAAAATACTATTTTTATGAAATCTGGTGCATTGTAAGAGAGAAAGAAGTGAATAAAAAATACACGATCCCTTTATATTACCTAAGTGCCAGAGGGAATGCAATGTAATAATGGTAAATGCAATGGTAAATTCTTATAATAAACTATAGATTTTAGCATATAATTAATTATCTTTCTTCATAAATCAAAAAAATCAATTTCTAAATGTTTTTTTCGGCATTTGTCAGTCATAATCGCATCGGAAAAAAATCAACTACTAAATGCACGATAATAACTAAGAAAAGTCTTATGAGGCATAGTAAAGAGAAATACATCATTTATTCTTCTCTAAAAACTATTTCACTTCACTTAATTTGGGTAGACGTAGAGAATCTGAATGTACAAAATTCTTGTCTCAAACTTGATTTTATAAACTTTTTACTTAAATGCTATGACAATCTTATTCAGTACAGCTTTTTTTTTAAACTTACTTTTGAATCTTTTCAACTTTTGTCATTGTCAAATAACTTTTTCCTGGCTGATAATTCGTAAAAATTGAGCGAATATACATATTTAATTTTCTTTTTGGTTACATTATTTTTTTGGAATTTTATTGGAATTTTTTCGAAATTGAAGAAAGAAGCATTTGTAATAAATATGTGTTAACCAGGATATGTGGTAAAAAAGGGGGGTGGGGAGTGCAAGTAGAAAAAAACAACAATCGCCCCTCCCTTGGAACATTTCTGGATCCGCCCTTGGACCCTCCAAAGTATTGTCAGTCTCGGGCCTCAGTTTTCGCTGGACGGGCCCTGTCCCCAGTGGTGTACCTAGGGACTCCAGCACTCGTGGCGAACTTAAGAAAGAGCGCCCCCCTCCCCATGGTCGCTTTGATGGAAGGCCACTGTGACCTCCAAAAATAATTTCTTATTCAGAAAATTTTGATTATTCGACAAAGCTAAAGAAAATATTGCAACTTCGATATTCTTTTTAAAAATGTCTTAAATGATGTCCAATGATCTTTTTAGTTAGATGTTTTATTTTTTCCTCTAGCTCTATGAGTTTTTTTTTCTTCGCTATTTTTCTACTAAAATAATCAACAAAAACCCTTAACTTCTTTTTTTAGCCTACTTTCCCGTTAAAAATAAAAGAGACGAAAAAAGTATGAAAAGTGGCTTAATGCATCTAAAAAATATCGCCAAGTCCAAAAAATATCGCCAAGTCAAAAAATATCGCCAAGTTCAAAAAACAGTCAAAAAAAGCAAAAAAAAAAAAAATGAAATATATATCGAAAAATTAAAAATTTGAAAGTAGGGTATTGAGATGGGGAATTTGTGTGTCGGTCTGTCTGTCCCCCCCCCCCCAATAACTTTTGAATGAACATTCCGATTTTGACAAACTTTTTTTTGTTGGAAAGATCTCGGCGAGTACAGCTCATTCCCATATTTGATTTTTCGATTTGAACAATTTTTGGTTCAACTTTGAGCCGTTCAAACAACCTGTCCCGCGATACTAACTTTTTAGTTAACAGTCCGATTTGAACAAACTTTTTTTTTGTTCGAAAGATCTTTTCAAGGATATACTTCATTCCCGTATCTACATTTTCGATTTGAACAATTTTTCGTTCAACATTGAACCGTTCAAGCAAGCTGTCACCCCTAATAACTTTTGAGTGAACAGTCCGATTTAAACAAACTTTTTTTTGTTCAAAGCATCTCGGCAAGAATACTTTATTACCGTATTTAAATTTTAAATTTGAACATTTTTGGTTCAACATTGAACCGTTCAAGCAACCTTTCCCCACCAAAAAACTTTTAAGTGAACCGTCCGAATTGAATAAACTTTTTTTTGTTCGAAAGATCTTATCAAGAATACTTTATTCCCGTTTTAAAATTTCCGATTTGAACATTTTTGGTTCAACATTGAATCGTTCAAGCAACCTTTCCCCACCTAATAACTTTTAAGTGAACCGTCCGAATTGAATAAACTTTTTTTTGTTCGAAAGATCTTATCAAGAATACTTCATTCCCGTTTTTAAATTTCCGATTTGACCATTTTTACTTTCTTCTATATCTATTATATAGAAAAAAGTATTGGTTTTGTGAAAATTTTCGAATGTCGAATTTTGACGGATTTGCACGTTTTGAGGTGCGCTGAGTCCATTTCGACCATTTTTGGAAAATGTCTGTCTGTGTGTGTGTGTGTGTCTGTCTGTGTGTGAGTCTGTATGTGTGTGACCAGTTTTTGTGGCCGCGCTAGAGCAAAAACTACTGCATGAAATCGAACAAAATTTTTTTCACATATGCACCACCATGTGAACTGGTGCACCTGACTTTGTTTAGCGAATTCCTCCACGGAGGGTGGAGCAATCGCACGTGTTCTGCGCGTGGGTGATTGCTATATCTCAGGAAGTAACCGGCGGAATCAAACGAAAATTGGTCCATAGGTAGACCCTACCGAGTACAAGTGCTGATTCAATTTGCGTGTCAATATCTCGAAGGGGGGTGGAGCAATCGCATGTGTTCTGCGCGTGGGTGATTGCTATATCTCAGGAAGTAACCGGCGGAATCAAACGAAAATTGGTCCATAGGTAGACCCTACCGAGTACAGGTGCTGATTTAATTTGCGTGTCAATATCTCGAAGGGGGGTGGAGCAATCGCACGTGTTCTGCGCGGGGGTGATTGCTATATCTCAGGAAGTAACAAGCGGAATCAAACGAAAATTGGTCCATAGATAGACCCTATAGAGTACAGGTGCTGATTCAATTTGTGTGTCAGTATCTTGAAGGGGGGTGGAGAAATCGCACGTGTTCTGCGCGGGGTGATTGCTATATCTCAGGAAGTAACAGGCGGAATCAAACGAAAATTGGTCCATAGGTAGACCCTATTGAGTACAATCGCTGATTCAATTTGTGTGTCAATATCTCAAAGGGGGGTGGAGCAATCAAAAGTGCTTATTTTGTCATTGCACCTACTGTATCTCGAGAAATATTGCTGAGATTTGAATGAAATTTGGAATAACACTAACCCAATAAGGAAGCAAGCATAGATTAAATTTTGGCGCCAATCGCCCCAGGGGAGGGTGGGGTGATTTTTGCGCTTAGTCAACAATGCGAAAAATCAATTCATTAAAAAATCGCTTTCACGCTATTTAATTATCAGAACAGCTGAAAACTTTCAATGATTTGAAATTTTTAACTGTTGCCAATTTCTTTTTACTAACAAATAAAATGTTTGCAATTAATCTAAACAAGGCTTTTGCAATGATTTCCAATTTCGCTCATTGATTCTGCAGTTGCAGGGTTATTACGATAATTGGGAAATTGGAGCTGTTTCCAATTATTCGGGCGAGTACGTATTTTATTTTGTAACTGGAATTCATAAGATAGATATAGAAGAAAGTTTCGTGACGGCCACGACAGCTAGTTTTGTTCAACATTGAACCGTTCAAGCAACCTTTCCCCACCTAATAACTTTTGAGTGAACCGTCCGATTTAAACAAACTTTTTTTTTGTTCGAAAGATCTTATCAAGAATACTTCATTCCCGTTTTTAAATTTTCTATTTAAACAATTTTTCGTTCAACATTGAACGGTTCAAGCAAGCTCTCACCCCTAATAACTTTTAAGTGAACCGTCCGAATTGAATAAACTTTTTTTTGTTCGAAAGATCTCGGCAAGGATACTTCATTACCGTATTTAAATTTTAAATTTGAACATTTTTGGTTCAACATTGAACCGTTCAAGCAACCTCTCTTTCCCCACCTAATAACTTTTAAGTGAACCGTCCGAATTGAATAAACGTTTTTTTGTTCGAAAGATCTCGTAGAGACTCATTCCCATATTTCACTTTTCAATTTGAACCATTTTTCGTTCAATGATGAACCGTTTAGAAAAATTTTTAACATGAGCTCCTACTGGGAAATTTAAATTGAATGTTGATTCTGAACTTAAAGGCGGATTTCCTTCAAACTAACTTTGTAAGAAAATGGTTTTGATAAAAAATGTATGTAAAGAACTTTTCTGAAAAATCTTCAGTGAGGACTCTGATTCCGACTCCGACTCCGCAAACATGGCGGAAATGCAGGCTCAGAAAAAAATGACTGACTGGGAAGACGATTTTTTGTTTATTTATTCATTTATTTTTTGTTTAATTTATTATTATTATTTTTTTTTTTGGCAGACTATTTTTTTTGTTTACAAAAATTTTTCATTCACGAGAGCATTTTCTTTATTTGTATTTAACAACTGGCAACGGATTAAAAATAAAATTCTAGACATTTTATTAACGAACGAGTTTTTTTTTTTTCTTTATTTGATAAAATGTGTTTTGATGTTCTTTGTACTTTTATTTATTAATTTTTTTTCTTTTGAAAACGATGGTGGAATTTTTCTACAGAATAACTGTAACAGTTACATTCTTTAAAAGGTGCGACAAAACTTTATTTACTCGTTTATTAAATTTTTACGAGTCCATTTCATCTGATGAGAGGGGTATATTTTGCTTTTAGAAATCAGCTTTAAGTGCTATAAAGGTATGTTTGACATAATTTTCAGTTTCAGATATTCAAGAGAATATTGATCAGATACTACAATGCCGATGTCGATGTACGGGAAAATAGGCTCGTTTAGTTCTTGACCGAACTTCTTGTCTAATCGGTCAGAATGCCGCTCTCCTGGCGTCTGCGACCGTGGCAGAAGCGACTCCTGCTACGCAGTGGCGGCGCTAGTTATGGGGCTGGGGGGGGGGGGCAATTGCCCCTCCCGTCGGAAACGTCTTGCCCCCCCCATCCCGTCGGGATTCGCGACAAATTTCCGACAGAAATCTAAGTGCCGAAATCTCATCTGATTCCGACAGATCAGTAAAATAATTTCAATAAAATCATTGAACTGAAAAAACTTTATATTTTCTTAAGATATTCCCATTATTCGACTATGTACGCAACTCCCAGACTAATTTCGAACACGAGATCCCCTTCAGGACCATCGAGTTGCTGCCATCGTATCTCTTTTGGATGAACGTAAGTTCTGCTGGAGAAAGTTATTTTTGTTCAGGTGGAAAAGGACAAATCTTCCCCTTTCGTTTTCTAACCAGAGGTCCCACCCGTAAACCGCCAGCAGCGTGGCAAGTCAAGTCATTGTCACTTTCTGAGAATCTGATAGACCAGCCGCTAGACACGTGTTTCTCTCAGGGCCTTTGCCACCACCAAGGAGGGCTGATGATACTCGGGAATGAGCGGTAAGACCCGACGACTGTGTGAAGAAAGGAAAAGACATCCCCCCGCTGGTGAAGGGGCTGGCTATCTCCCTCAAGACTCCGGAATTGCGAGCGTCGCCAGAATCACTATTGTACGATTGTGCATCGTCAGACAGTTTTAATTAGTGTAACACGAGTAACAGGTGTCGGTCGGGGGGGGGGATGATTTTTGGCGGGAGCTTGAAGCAAGGCTTTGGCTTCAGACACTTCAGAGAAGTAGAAAGAGCAGTTTACAAAAGAAAGACGTTTTCGTCGAAAGAAATTTTTCCGCCGGTCTTTCTCTTCATCATCGGGCCTTTTGGGTGTGGATCTCCTGTTGTCTTTGAACCTTATGATAGGTTGACTGAAACGTTTTCCTTCATCAACAAGGTAACAAGCAGAAAATATTATGGTTTGCTTTAAATTTCCTTTTTTTATTATTAAAATGCATGTGTTCTTTGTTTTAAAATACATGTCAATAAATGGGAAGCATATCTATAAATCGTAGCAAACGCTTTAATTAACTGTCGCATTATGAGATTACCGTTACATGATTTTTCCATTAATATATTAAATGATAGTAGCAGAATGTAACTGCTGTTGGTTGTTTGTAATGCCTTCATAACATTTGATCTAAAAGTAAAAATTAATTGCACCTGCATTAATTTTAAATGTTTTACTGTGCACAAAAAAAAATAGTTTTCTTGCACTTTAGAAAACATATTTTTTCTTTTCTTTGGTTCGAATTTTAAGCAAATAGGTAAACAAATGGAATGACACTGTTGCGCACTTCTTTAACATAGGGCGGTTCTCCCGGTCCCCTGCCAGTTTTTCAGGTAAAGAGTCGTCAATCTCATTTTGCAATGTAAAAAAAGGGGAAAACCTTCCCAGTCTTAAAAAATAAATAAAATGTATAGAAAGACATGAATCAAGATGATAAATTTTTTTTTCTGTAAAATTTCGATAGGAAATGTGATCTTTAAATCTTAGTTAAGGATTTCCTGTAATCTAACTTCTAACTAAAGAATTATTTTCGAATGTTTTTTAACCGAAAGGAAAAGTAACATCATAGAAACCTTTGTGAGCAGCAGTTGAAATAAATAAATAGTAACAATAATAAAAATCGTGATTGCTTCATTGGGGCAGCTGACCAGGGCCATCACCGAGAGTCAAACTGGGCGATTTTTTATCAGTTAGGTCACCGGGCCGCCTCCCCCATCTGACAAAGGTTGGCTTCTCGTTTTTCTTAATGGGAAAAAATCAAGAAATAGGAAATTTTAAAATTACTCCCCCCCCCCCCCCCCAAGAAACAACAACAACCTATAAAGCCAACTAGATTTTCAAAAACGTTGTCGAAAAGAAGCACATAAAATTTTTGTTTTGGGGGCAATTTTGAATAATTTCTGGGAGAGTCTCTGTACCACAACCCTTACCCTATCGTCGTCAAAGGCGCCCAATAACTGCGTTTTTAGGAGTCTTAAGAATATTTTGGGGAAGAGTCCCGAACCAAACGATGCCCCTGTCCTTTTTTTTTTTCTTTTTTAATAAGAAGCCGCTTTATTTCTCAAAAATAGAAACTGTGAACAAGTGGTTCTGATTAAAAATTATACCACACGTGGTCCCTCTCCAATTAAGAAATCTGCAATAAAACTCTGCAACTTAGTCAAAAATTGCCAACAAATGGGATTTTTAGACTTAAAACTAAAAAAAAAATATATATCCAGTGTAGTGCACCATTGCCCCTCTACATAATTAAAGATTGTCTAAAATAGCGTTTTTAGGACTTGAATTTCAAAATAACTGCATATTATAAGAAACTTAGTTTTCGTAACTAAATTTTTTAATTATACCTGTGCCCCCCTGTCGGGCATTTCCTAGCGCCACCTCTGCTGCTACGCCACTGTCGATCCTACTGTTGTGGACAGGGATCCAGAAATTTTAGTAAGGGGTCAAGTATAAGTGACCAACAAAATGGATGAAAATGCATAATTTAAAACTTCTTCAAAATAGAGGACGTATATTGCGCATGATTTAATATTTTTTTATGATGACATTATATTAAATATGTATTCTAATAAAAAGTATTATTGCAAAAAATATAACTAACAATTTATTAATAGTATAGTATATTTGTTCACGTTTAAATGTTTTATTTTCCAAATGAATGAAATTACATTTTTTTTTATAGTTGATGTGTCAATAAAAGTTTCGTTTCAATGAAAACAAAAGAGGCACAACATTCTTGCATTAAAAGTTTGCACAACAATGTTAATTGAAGTACAAAATATTCCAGGAACTGTTTTTGCAGTTTGCATTGTCAAAAGAACTTTTAGCCAAAGAAAAGAGATGTGAGCTTATGAAGAGTAGGCATTTAAATAGCAAGTTATACTTTTCTTATGCGTGTTCGTGCCCTTTTAAATTTTTCAGAAAAATTTGAGCTTAACCTTTACCTGGTTATATTTTAGTTTTTAAATTTTGAATTTCTTTACATTTTCACATGGGGGTCAGCTGACCCTTTGACCCTCCCCTGAATCTGCATCTGGTTGTGGATCACATTTAAATTAAATGTAATAACTTAACTTCAGAGGGTTGGAGGGAATTTAAATTTACTTAGTTGACACCCCTTAACTTTATTGCACGGGCATCGCCATGCGAGTACTGCTAGTGAAATATATGAGCGTTACTTAAGCGACAAATGGCTGCGTTTCGGTGCAATGGCCCAGTATAGTTTTAAATACTATCACTGATAAAATGCATTCATTTTAAAAAATGATACTTACGTATTAACTCCACCACAGTTACATATTTTGCTTCCTTTTCGGCCGTTTCAGAAAACTATGCGCTCGTGCGAATAACAACCGCCAAAATAAAAACGCCAAATAAATGGCCAAATCTGGAGTTAATACATAAGTACCAAAAAAATTTACAAAATAAAATTTCGCAATTTTTTTTTTAAGAGGTTTAATGTTACGTCTGTAACAAAAATTTAGTAAAAGTTGCCACAACGTCCCAAAACATCAAAATTAAGAAAAACACTACATCCTCCTTTTAGCAATTCATTAGGGTAATTGTTCATCATAGTTAAAAAGCTGTACAGCTTCCTTAGTTTTAAAACAAATGACATTATACATGTACAAATTTTTTGTTTCGGAAACAAAAAAAGTAGTAAGTTACATCCATAACACAAGTACCTTACCTATTAAACAACTAAAAAAGTGCAGGATGAAGAATAAAAATATTGATTGTGACATGTGCTATAATATAATACTGTTACGAGTTCAATGCAACCTCAAGCTTTCTTTAAACGACAATTCTAATCTTGAGAAAAACACAGTAAATTTATTTACAACTTCTTTGCAATAGAACAGGCAACAATTGCTAAATATTCAGCAATCAAGCAAATATCATTAAACACTGTTCCCTCCCCCCAACAGTACAACACATATTTATATCGAAAATACGCAAAATCAGTAACTAATGCTTTAATTATTTTCTGTGTAATAGAGTTGGCGCGTTTAAGAAAAATTAATTTCCCACTCTTCACACTTAACCCCTTATGGTTGTTACAGTCACTGTGCTGTGGACTTTTTTCCCACTTAGCTTTTGCGACAATGGTTAAAAGCAAACAATTAAAATTGCTTTGTGTATAAACTATTATTCAATTAACAATAACTAGGTGACCCGTGCGGAATTCCGCACAAAAAAAAAAAACCCCTCTAAACTTAAAATTTAATACGACAATTTTTATTGGCTTCATTATCTGCCCGAAGTTGCAGCGCAGTGTCGAAATCTATAAAGAAAAGTCCAGCGTAAGTTGGTGTAGTCCCTGCCGGAGGTTGCAAGTTCTCGATCATATGGTACACTTGACCATGTAGTTTAAAACAATATGGACCTCTGCCAGGAATGTTAACTGAGTCCACTTTGACTGAAGCGAAGGCCAAAGCATTGTTGAATTGTCTAATATTGTCTAGGTAGTAGACACCTTCCTGTTAGTCTGCCTGTTGGTACCCTGTTCCTTGGCATTGTAAAATCTTGTACGTTTGCACAACATCGCCATCAACTGCCGTCGTTCTGACAACTTTTCAAAGAGATCAAAGACACATTCACTTTTACAACTACTACAAAAGATATTAAAATCAAATACCCAAGGCTACTACTAAACTAAATACTAACGTTATCGCAAAAATACCATAGTATTTTGAAACAATAAAAGTTACAATTAAGGTTTACCGAGCTAAGCCTTGGCTTGAAATGTCGCATTTAAAATTGATTTGAACAACAATGGTAACGATTTTAACAGTTGAGCAAAAAATTTAACTTTTTAAAACTTCAATCGCTTATAAGTCGCTTAAACGTGGATTTTCGAGATTCTCGTTACGCGACGCTAGCGGAGAAACGTTCTAAAGAACGCATTTTTTTCAATCTTTCGAATGAAATCAAAATGGAGACGATACGACAATTATTTCGCTAGATAGAGTCAATTTTGCGCCCAAAAATTGAAGTTCGAATAAAAAACGAACCGACACTTTTTCGAGGGTGGGTCTAATTTTCGTCAATAACCCGCGGGATAAGCTTCAAAATCCTAAATTTTCATGCAATTCGATAAAGAAATGAGCGAGTTTCGACCGGATATAGGATTCGGCTTAGAGAAATAATATATGGAGATAAAATACTTTTTGAAGTATTTTTATACATTGTAGACAATTTTCTTGACTGTCCTCTAACATCACGGTTTCTCATAATTGCAGGTCATGCTAACACAAACTATTTAGCCCTAGATTTGTTAGAAAACGTTGAGAAATAACTGAGATATGAGGATAAAAATAAAAGCGTAAACCTCATTCGATAAACATAAAATAAATGAAATGCCCCAACAGCAGTGCATAAAAAAAGAGTGGGGATGTTTTCTTTTGTACGGTTAACAGAGTGTAACATTAACATTTTACCCCCTTCCCTTGTGACAAGTCACAGTCTTGCACAAGCATATTCTTATAAAAAATGTGTGATCGCGACACGTTTCATTATTCCCTATCACCCCCTTGTTACAAATTGACACAATTTCAAAAACAGTACTACCTGCTCAAAGCATGAAATGGCCCCTTAGTACGTAAGCTTAACTTTTAGGAGCCGGGCGGTACACATGCTGTACCATACCGTAAAATGGGGTGTATAGGAACAACGGGGTCAATCAGAACAAAACTTCCCGACCGTACAAAGAAATTCTTCATAAATATACTATTGGGTATTTTTCGTCATTAATTTTTTTTAGTAAGGTAAGATCATGAACAGCACGAAAAAATTACTTTTGTCAATCTGGCAACGTTGCTGGCTTATAAGGAGGGCTGCATGTGGAATGCTAGAAAACATCACATTTTCATAGACTGCAAAACTTCATATGCAAGTACAAACCTAAGAGTGGTATGTTTCAATTTTGTATGTATCTGAGCAACTGAATACCACATTAAAGTTTACAATTTTTAAAAATTGTGTCATAAAGATGAAGAATACTGAAAAATGACATAGGAAAAAAATTTGCAGGGTGTATCGGAACACTTGGTTCTGTTGTTCCAGTTCAAACTTATTTAAAGAAAACTGTTTGAAAAATTAAGATTCTAACCCCAATTTAGTCAAGACAAGAACAAGGATTTATCACCGTTTATCTCTTCTCGTGAGCAACTAGATCTTAGAATGACAGAAAAGTGCAGATTTAAA
The DNA here is from genome assembly GCA_038373865.1 of Uloborus plumipes. Taxonomy (NCBI): domain Eukaryota; kingdom Metazoa; phylum Arthropoda; class Arachnida; order Araneae; family Uloboridae; genus Uloborus; species Uloborus plumipes. Next base: position 15,185 of record JAXGGA010013219.1, on the reverse strand, counting down.
AAGATTTTTGCTCCAAGAGACTTATTTTTACCTAAAATACATGGGGGAAAGACGTACAGACTTTATGTAGCAAAAGTATAACACACAGACAGTGATGAATAAGTGGGAAAATCTTACAGGACAATCCCCAAAACCCAGAGATTTCAAGAAACGAAAGAAAAGGTGGAGTTCATCCCAGAAGATGCTATGAAAAAACTTAAGTCAAACCACAACTGCTAGTTTTAAGGCCAAGTACATATTTGTGGACGATATGAGTGACTTCAATTTATTTTAAAGCTTTGTATTTTAATTCAAAAGCATTTCTTAAACTTTATTTTAATTTTTCATAAGTTCAAAATTATTTTTAATTCTGACAAATTATAAACCTTTACTGGCATAGAAACTTTTATTTGACAGTAACTATCAGTTCTTATTCTCCCCCATCAATATTACTCATGTTTGTGAGACCTATTACAGGTTAGCTTGAAAAAACTAAAAATTTTAACATGTGTTCCGATTGACCCCTATCAGCGAGATGATTCGGAACGCCCCTAAATTCCTATATATATGAATCATAACTGTTCGAAATGTTTTGTCTTTGCTTGGAACATCAAAAGCAAAGCAAGACCAAAGTTTTTACCTAAAAAATCAAATAAAAAAAAAATCTTTTAACTACTTATTTTACAATTAAAGCTGAAAAGTTCAGATTCACCCCATTTTACGGTAAGTCTTTTTCCGTTAGAGGATGGGGTTGAGATTTTCACTCGAACCCTTTGGAGCCGGGGATTTTTTCAAGGTTTCATACATCTGGTACGACAGTATATACCTTCTCTTTTCAATGGAAAAGAAATCGGTGGTTCAACTGTCGTACTACGTGGGTCGAAAGAAAAATTTCTAAAAAACAGCCCGGATCCAAAAGGTTAAACCTTAGGTAATTTAATATTTTCTCCTAATGAGGAACATCAAGCTTTACACAGTCATTTAAATGATTATTTTGCACTGAAAAAAAATCTTTATAAATGTACAGAGTGGCCACTGCTTATATGAATCATATTTCTGCTAAACAGTTTCGATTCAATAAAGCGGCAAATTTAATAAAGCTGGGTATTATTCTGTTTTTGGCGACTGATTCAACTCTGGCGTCTAATATATATATATATATAAAGGGTGTTTTTTTAGAGGTATAGAACTTTAAGTTGGCAACACTTTTTTAACTGGCGGCCATTTTGTCAGCTGTCAAGTGATTTATGTTTAGTTTGGTTTGGCATTTCAACATGAATAGACTGACGGCTGAACAACGCTTCCAAATTGTGCAAATTTATTATGAAAATCATAGTTCTGTTCAAAATACGTACCGCGCACTGCATCCATTTTACGGTCAACATAATCGTTCATCAGAGCAATTAATTCAATTAGCTATGGAACGTTTCCACACCACGTTTACTCTAAATGATAATACGCATACACAGAGATGTACAGTGTGTACAAAAGAAGTCATTGGTGCTGTAGAACGTAGCGTAGAAGAGAACCATAATCATTCCATCCGCCATCATGCATAGGAATTGGAGATGTGTCCATCCACTTATGAAAGATTTTGTGGAAAGATCTTGGCTTGCAAACTTACAAAATCCAACTCGCGCAAGAATTGAAGCCACACGATCACCTAGCAAGGCATGAATTCGGTGAATGGGCCCAAAACAAGATTGCCGTTGATCCCGATTTTCATAAGCGGATTTTGTTTAGCGATAAAGCTCACTTTTGGTTGAATGGATACATTAATGAACAAAACTGCCGTATTTGGAGTGATGATAATCCTCAAGTGTATGTTGAGACACTGTTACATCCAGAAAAACTGACTGTTTGGTGTGCTTTATGGGCTGGTGGAATAATTGGTTCGTACTTCGTTAGAAACGATGCTGGCCAGAACGTTACAGTCAATGATGACCGCTATTGAGCCATAACTACTGACTTTTTCGTTCATCAGTTGAACAATTATGATGTGCAGGAGCTGTGGTTTCAACAAGATGGCGCAACATGTCACACAGCTTATGCTACAATTGATTTATTGAAGAATACGTTTGGTAACTGCATAGTTACACGTTTTGGGCCAGTGAATTGGCCTCTAAGATTGTGCGATTTAACGCCGCTTGACTATTTTCTGTGGGGAAAAGTGAAGTTGCTAGTCTATGCCGATAAGCCCACAACGATTGACCACTTGGAGGATAACATTTGCCGCGTTATTGCCAATATGTTGGGAAAAGCAATCGAAAATTGGACCTCCAAATTAGACTACGTTCGAGCAAGCCGTGGCAGTCATATACCAGGAGTCATATTTAAATTATAATGCCAGAAGATTATCTTTCGAATAAAATAAATATCATGTCAATTTAAAAACTTCATCCTTGTTTTATTCCATTTCAAAGTTCTATACCTCTAAAAAAAACACCCTGTATATATATATATATATATATATATATATATAATCTTATGCATGTGATAAAGAAAAAAATACCATTATAATTATCAGAAGAAAAAGTTAAAATTTTTACAGAACATCAGATAACTACAAAAGAATTAACTTGATAGGTTGTGAAACTATTTCAGGTATTTATTTATTTTTTTTTTTAACCAAGCAAGAGAGATAAAAAATTTAGAACACCAATACAAAGGATAGAGAAAAACGTTTTAACACGAAATTGAAAGGATCAAAATACTTTTTTAGGTTGAAAGAATTTCAGGCAAAAGATTAATTAAATTACACAGTCATGCCTAACATGAACTGATTTTTCATGTTGCAAGTTTAAGACAAAACTGTATTTCACTATACTTACGATTAATGAAGTAATTGCTCAATTTCTTTTCAAAAAAAAAAAGTAATCACCATACCAGGATTGATAAGATATATAATGACTACATCAATTTGAAGTAAACATTTTATGAATTCCTACTGAATATAAAACATAATACTGTCGGTTCCGAGAAATATTATTCGAGTAAGCGAGGTATTCGATTAGACAGGAATCTTTAACAATCCGTCAATGGCACGGAAATATTCGGTTCCGAGATATTTTATTCGCAAAAGCGGGGTATTTGTTTAATCGTTACCCGATTAAGCGTGGACGACGGTATTTTGAATCCAAACTCTTTTTTTTCTCTTACACTTTTTCCATCTTTTCAAAAACCAAACTAAAATCCGAACGCATCCCTTTTCGTTATAGCATTAGATTTTAAATTTATCAATAGATCATTAATTCTGCAAGTATTTACATAGTAAAATCTAGAAATTGAATTTGAAAAAAAATGACTTCTCTAAACCTTATCGTAGCTGTATATTGATGAAAATTATGAACTGCTAGCTTTTTATATTTTGAATCATTATAGCATTTACTTTCAGAAGTCCATACTTAGAAATTAAAATTGGCTTTTGACTAAAAACATCTGTGCGCTGAACAAAAATTGGATTAACTGAAGCAGACACAAGTGTGCTATTGGCTGGAACAACAGTTTTTGAATTAGTTTTTCCTGGAACCGGTTTCGGCATGATTGGTCGATACCGATTCCCCATAAGATTTAAACTACTTAACCCTTGCTCATTTCCTATTTCTGTGGCGTTGCCTAGAACATCAGTAATGCGTATAAAATCTTGAGCAGTATTTTTGTTTTCAGTGCAATCACTTTCTGTTGACTTGGTGTCTTTGCAAGCTTTTTTCTTTAAAGCCCTTAGTTGAGCTTTAAAAAGCTCAGCGTCCGAAGTATCAACACTTGGTTCTTCTGGAAAGCTTGTAACCCTAACAATCATTTCTTTTGCATGATTCACAAATTCATCATGGCAGGAGTCTTCTTCTTTTTTTATGTTTTCAAGTTTGAAACTCCCGTCTTCCTTCTCCAATGCCGGATCTACAAGTAACAAAACAAGAAATGAACCTGTTAAGGCCTAAATCATTTTAAAATGAAAAATTTTTAAAACACTTTTTAAGTTACATTTTATACATCATAAATATATTAAGGGGGTCTGGGACACATCTTGAAAAAAATTTTATTAAACAGTTTAGAATTTTGAAATTTTTTACACTGATTCTCCATCTGTTTAACAAGCAAAATCATAACATACATGATAAAATTTTTTTTTTAGATTAAATTTTTTTCAAAAAAGGGTCTTTAAATTGCAAAAACTTAAAATATTCTTGAATAATTTTCATTTTTTTTTCATATATGTGAACACAAACATATAAGCTGAAATTTTTATTCAGCAATTTTAAAAATAATATATTTTTTAAAAATTTAAAATATTTGAGTAAAAATTCGAAGGTACTTTTTTTCAAAAAATCATATTTTTTGAACAACAATTTTTTTTTTTAATTTGCCGAATAAAAATTCAAGTAAATTGTTTGAAAAAGATGTTCTCTAAATTTCAGAATGTTATCTTTATTAATTCTTGAGTTAAGAATTCGAATTCAAAAAATCCAGAAAAATTGCATCATGGGGAAAAACGCATTTTAAGAGAAGTCATTGCTGTGGCAACAGTTGTCTGACGGCTGCATTAAATGATCATATCTTCCGTTCCAACTAAGATAGGAACAAGATTCAAACCTCATTTTAAAGAGAAGAAAACAGAAATTTTTTTGAAATAATAATTAAAAAAAATGCAAAATTTGACGATTTTTGTGTCACAAAACCCCCTTAAAGATAGAGTTTCATTCACTTACAGTATTTTGAAGTTCAAATAATAGATCATCTATAAATAGATAGTTCTGGGTTTCTGATAGTAAAAAAGTAGGTAACTTTCCTCTAATCTTATCTCTGAAGATACTAATTTTGTAAATTAAGAATAAAGTTTTTGTAAAATTTAAAGAAAAGTATAATATACTTTTTGAAAAAATTCCGTTGTACCTAGAATTGAAAACTTCACTATGAATCTGCAACATGACGCATTTTAGACGTTACCTGCTGGACTGACCGGGAAAAGAAAGGTTCAAAAATTTTTTAGGGGTATGGCCACATGTGTAAGGAAAGCAGCCAATAAGAGTAAAAAATGATAAAAATGTATTGTTTTCAGCGAGGGGTCTGAAAAGAGGGGATCTATAAATAGATAACTAGGCGGTAATGGGTTAAAAAGAAAAATCCCAATATCTTACTGGTGAAGCAAAAAGGTGTTCCTCAAGTAGCATCAACTCATCCGATTTTGCTCTTCCGATCCTCAAATTCCACGTAAACTGATCCCGTAACGCACAATGACATCGTTCCGATCGGTATCTGAGCACGGTTTTCGATGAGCTACTTTTCATCGGAAAGCGATATCCTTCCGATCAACTTTTACGATGAAAATAAGCTGACCTATATTCCATCGGAAAACAATATCCGTCCGATCAAGTTTCCCGATGAAAATTAGCCGAGCTATATTTCATTGGAAAACTATGTCCTTCCGATCAAATTTCCCAATGAATAGAAGCCGAGCATCCAAAGTTGATCTAAATTCATCGGCACGTGACTGCACTGCTCCTAAATTGCTCCAAATCTCATCGTATTTCAAGCAAGACTCATCGGATTTTGCTGCTCGGATTCTGTTTGGCCGATGAGACATATTGGAGCAATTCCCGATGAGAACTCATCGAATCTGATCATCGGTCGATGAGAATTTCATCGGGTTTCGATGAATGGCCGATCATATGCCGATGAGATTATGCTGCTAGGGTCAATAAAAGTATTCAGATATGTGACCCAAATAGACTAAAAAATACTGAAAATACCCCGTATGTGAGCAAATACGAAATTGTTGATATATCATACTACACCTGCAAATTCTAACATGGGCTCTTGGTATTATATAGCCAACTATTTTAATTGGATGCATGAAATTAATTGGTAGATGTTGAATTTAACTTGTGATGCCCATTCTTTTTGTTCTGCATTTAATATTTTGCTATTTCAAAAAATACTGAATTCAGTAAAAATACGGAAAAATCACATGTCCGAGTATTTTAACATTAAAATCTCCAACGGACTTTTCAGTGTTAGAATCAAGCGGCCATCAGTGACATTTTGCAACTAATCTACTACATTGTCGTATTTTGTAAACTAGTAAATGGTCTAAATAAAGACACAAAACTTTAAAAAGCCAAGTAACTTATTCCCATATCACAATCAAATATTTGTATAACATTTATTTAATGAGATCCTTATGTTTGTTTCGAAGAACATTTTTTTTTTTTTAATTTTAATTTACTGATGGCGAAATTCTAAATTTAAAAGTGCATTCTAAAACAAACAATCAAACAAAAGTGATGTGGCTTGCCAGATTTCCAACTTTGGGTTGCGTTTTTTACACCTTCATGGCATATTAAAGGTATTACTAATTACTATTATTATTATTTGAAAATAGGAAAAAACGTGTCTATGATATTTTTCAAATTATTTTTTTTTTTAATGTCCGCCATTATTAATTTGTTTATCCCGTACCACCAACTAGAACCTTGCGTACCGCCAATCGTACACGTACCACAGGTTGCGAAAATAAAAAACGTCTTGCAAGTTTAACTGGGAACATCCTGTAAAAGATAATCTTGAACCTTCAGGAGCCGGGTGTGTAAAAGTGTTGTACCATAAATCTCGTCTAGTTTAGAGAACAAGGTTGAAATTTTCACTCGAACCCTTTGGAGCAGGGGATTTTTTCAAGGTTTCATACGTCTGGTACGACAGTTTATACCTTCTCTTTTCAATGGAAAAGAAATCTGTGGTTCAACTGTCGTACTACCTGGGTCGAAAGAAAAATTTCTATATGAACAGCCCGGATCCAAAAGGTTAGTACTCTAATAAACATAAAACTACCTGCTTGAATATTGTCTTTAGGGGCAACCTCCTTCAACCAAAATCTATGAAGTCTGTATATTACGCTCAAGCAAGGATTTATGCATCGGTCATCCATGTATGGGAACTTTATTTCTCGCAATAACTTGAGGTGAAATTTCTTGGCATTCATTCCAACAATATCACGCTTAAAATATTCATAAAATATTTTCTTCACCTAAAAATTAAAAATAAATTACAAACCTGTTTTAAGCTCACACAGTAAAAACAAATTCAAAGACATTCCTTGAATACAGCTAATGTGCCTAAATTCTGCCAGGAACATATCTGGCAAAAAACGGGGAAAGTTTCTGCTAAAGTTAGTAATTGTCCTGAATAAAAGAGCAAGTCATGTTATAAGAATAAATCATAAACCTTATAAGAAATCTTAGATTTATTTCTCTTAATAGTCATTCATTCATTTCATTTCATTTCACACTCCAGGGTCCCCCGTACCTAGCACAGCTTCGCGGTTTAACCGGGATAGGGCCCTGAAGAGCGCTCTGTTCTTAACTTTGAACCAGTACATAGGGTCGAGCAAACCCTAGGCCCAGCACCCCCAGAGGTATCGTTTCACTTGGAGGACTTTGTGACCACCACATTTTTAACGCCTCCCAGCCACCATTAATCAAGACGGTGGATCTTTGATCGGCTGGGATCGAACCCGGGACCCTCCGGTCACGAGTCCGATGCCTTACCGATCGGGTCACCACGGCCCCTCTTAATAGTCAAAGAGCTAGCTAAGTTTTTAAGACGTCTGGCTCTTTAATATATCTTTCCCCATGCTCTTCTGAGCAACAAGCGGGCTGTCTGTCTGAGGGCCGTGGTAGCCCGATCGGTAAGGCGTCGGACTCGTGACCGGAGGGTCCCGGGTTCAATCCCCAGCCGATCAGAGATCCACCGTCTTGCTTAATGGTAGCTGGGGGGGACGTTAAAAATGTCGCGGTCACGAAGTCCTCCAAGTGAAACGATACCTCTGGGGGTGCTGGGCCAAGGGTTTGCTCTGCCCTTGGTTCTGGTTCAAAAAGAACAGAGCTCTCTTCAGGGTCCTATCCCGGTTAAACCACGAATTGCGGTAGGTACGGGGGACCCTGGAGTGTGTGATGTCTGGCAGTTGAGAGTGGTTGCATGTTTTACTGCGCATCATTTTTGCTGTTAAAAAGTGATCTTTTAATCATTTTAGGGCAATTAGAAACTTAAACGTGTCGTAAGTATGTCATGTAATATATCAGTGGAAAGCTCTATTTCTTGCCTTTACAACGGTTTTTGAATTTATATTCCACTATAATTAGAAAAGAAGTTGCATGCAAAAACTTTTGGGTTTTTTTTTCGTTTTTTAGCTGCTCTGTATTTTGTACAATTTTTGAAGTAGAGATCTAAAACTTGCCAGGATCACTTATCTTGATCTTATCTTGTCCTTCACACCAATTTTTGCAAAAATCGGAAATGGCGAGGTCAAAAATTTTTCCTTCGTGATTGATTTAAAGTGAAATTGCACACAAGTATGACTTGAAAATCACCATTTTTTTCCAGTACAAGTTAGATGCGCAGTAAAAAACTCAACCACTCTCCGCTGCCAGACACCCGGCATGCTGCTCGGAAGAGCATGGGGAAAGATATATTAAAGAGCCAGACGTCTTAACCCTTCACTGCACGATTTTTTATATTTTCATGAAAAAAATCATATGTTACCTTTTAATAGCTCTGAGTTCAGGAAAAATGAAGAAAAAAATTAATCTTAAAAATGTGCACCAAAAATGATGTTTTAATTGTTTGTTCTACATATGGCACAATGCACATAGCATATGCTTTGTATACCGATAAGTGTAATAATCTACAATGTATTTTGTGCCATAAGTGGTATAAACAAATTTGCCACTAAGTGTATTTAAACATTTTTAGAACAAAGGAAATAATGACTAAGCACACTTCTAACGGAAATGCAGACACTCTTTTTTTCAAAAGCAAGAACTGTAATACCTAGACTAGTGCAACTAACTAGTGCATAAAAATCACACTAAACTGTTATAGCAATGTTTCAGAAGGGGCGCAAAGCTCAGCTTAACTGCATTTAAATATCATCGCATTCAAATATGTGCGCCAGATCAGGCACACCGTGCAGTGAAGGGTTAAAATGGTTGTTTTTTCAACGGTGCTAGTTCTTGGACTCTAAGGACTTGGCATCATTATGATTCACTAGGAAAGCCGCTACATATTATAGGAAAACAAAATCTAATTAATGCAAACTAATCACCAAAGCTGAAAAGATAAATTACTAATTAATAAATTTGCAAACTTATTACTATTTTTAATGTAATGCAGGGTTTGCTAAATAGTTCCTTTTTCTTTCTTTCTATTTTTTCAAATCAAAGAAACTTATTCTCTTTAGTACATAAATGTACTAGACTGACCCCAACTAAGTTTTTCTTTCTTTTTTTTCACTTACATAGAGAAAAAGTTCAAATAGTTTCTTGTCTTTTAACTTATTTTTTCACACATTTTTTTTTACAATTCAGTATAGCCCAAAAGCTATAAGTCAACCAACACATTGTTTACTATACTCGACTGCAACCTTTCTTGACTATAGAGAAATAAGCTGAGACCAATCAAAGGAAGTAGTTTCTTGCGCGGTGTCTAAATTTCGGGTGAAATTAGATCCTTCCCCTTAGAAATCGGATTAGAGTGTTTCATCTACGCATATGTAGAATTTTTTTTTTGTTATAATATTCGTAATTTTCTTAGTACTTTCAATTTTACGAACGATATAGCGTGGAAGCCTAATCCATTTGAATCGAAAGCACCAGCCAATAAGAGCTCACGCACAGTTGTCGATCACATCTAATTTGCCAAGAAGGTTTCTGTTAACTTCGTTTTTCTTCCGTGCATAGTGATTTCAGTGTCAACTTAAGTTGCTGTTGAGTATGCCAAATTTGCTTGATTACTTAAGATTTGTAGAGAAAAATCATGAATCATTGACATATTTCATAGTTTGTATAAATTTTAGCTCTGGCAAATATTTCAATGACAAGAGTTAAAGTAGCAAGAGAATAGCATTTTCATGAATCCTAGATTGGTGAAGGTAACAAGAACTGAAAATATTTTGAGCTTCGATGTGTCTTCAAATAAAAACATTGTAAATATATATGATTGATTTGTATCTAAAATATTTTTTCAAAATATGCAAAATTACAACATTTAAATGCTCAAATAAAATGCAAACAAAAAGCATAATTAGAATAGGCCACAGATCTTTTGAAAAAAAAAATTGAAAAATAAATAAATAATAATGTTAATTTTTCTAACAGACACAAACACACAATATTGAAAAATATTCATTAATCCTATCCAGAAAAGAAAGAACAAGATTGTGCACTTGCACAACAGGGTTCCGCTACGGTCGCATTTTTCTCAAAATGAGAAAATACTAGCTAAATTGCGAAAATGAAGCACACACACAAGGCCATTTTCGTTTTTTTTTTGCTCCAATATAATTAGAACGAAAAACAATGCACGATCTGAGAGAGAGAGCAAACATAGGGATACCTAACTTAATCTTATCATAAATTGTAGCCAACATGTATAAATGCCATTAAATCCAACAATATATTGTCTTAATAGCCATAAAATCCCCCCCCCCCAAATGCATCATTAACGATTTAAAAAAAAAATCTGGTATGGGTCCCACACTACTTCCTTTTACGTGTAAATTTCTTTGTAGATGCCTTAGTGTTAAAATAGTGCTAGGAGTGAGCAAGATAGCAATTCGAACATTTACACCCATAGTTTGGAACGAAACAATGCAAAACAAATGTTTTACAATGATTAATTTTCTAAATATCGCCGATTTTAACACCATTCAGTGGATTTTTCGCAAAATATCTCCAATAGCGCCAAATTGAACCCAAATTCAAAAAAATTTTTTTCCCCAAATTTGTCGCCAACTTGGCGATATATCGCCAAGTTGGCGTCAAACACTTGCCGACCAAAAGCTTGGCGAAATATCGCCAAGTGGTCGTGCCAATTCATCTGCATTGAAATTAACACTGATTTACCCCAAAAAAGGGGTAAAATACCCCCTTGGCATGGGCGCCCATAAGGGGGGGGGGGGGCTCAAGCCCCCCCTTGGAAATTAGTACTTTTTTGCTTTTAGTACTATTTATTTAGAAAACTTTTTTCACCCATTAATGAATAAGTTATTAAAAATGCCAAATTTAATAACTCTAATCTGCACTGCTTTCAGAATTGTAACATTGGGTCTCTTCCTGCATTCTTCCCTAGAAAAACAAAAGCAGCTTCGTGGGTCAACCGATGCCGCATTTGCATGGAAAACTCCCCTAATGTCTGCGGATTAACGGTTAAGATAGAACGGGTTAATCTGAGGATAGCAAGATAACTCGGCCTTTTTGGCCTAGTTGAAAAAAAAGAAAATTTATTTTTCTGTTTTACACTACAAAACATTTCGGGGTTTTTTTTTTTTGATTGGGGGGGGCGACAGGTCCAAACTTGCTCTACAATATTTGAACCCCCCCCCCCCAAAAAAAAGCCCTTTTTGAAACTCCTTTTAAAGTTCTTCAATTATATTTCTTATCAAATAAATAAACTATGAATCAACTGAATAGCCAGAATATTACTCTTTCCGTTAATCATTTTTTAAATCTCTACTCTATTTCTTTTAAAGGATTTTATGCATTTTATACTATTGGTCATTTTCTACTATTAAGAGCTGTTTCTGTTGGTGAATTGGGAAACTGATCAAAAACTGCTATGTAACTATACTGAAAATGGATGTAAGCAAGTGATGATGTGTTTTTCGTCTCTCTTCCCTCGTTCTTCCTCTCCCTCGATTACTGTCAATCGTTTGTTAAACTACAAAAAAAAAAAAAAAAAAAAAAAAAAACATTTTGATTGATCTTAATTTTTAAAAGAATGCAGAACATTTATTAATTTTTTGTTTGTATATTTTCCAACATATTTTTGAAGTCCCAATTGCCCCATTCAAGGCCTCAAAATGCAGAATTTGAAACCTTTTTTTCAAAAATTTCCCCGGGGGAGAAACTCCCGGACCCCAAAAATTTACGAATATTCTACCCCACTTAAAAGAGTTCATTGCATCGCTCTTTTGATACCCCTACTCTAATAAAGGTCAGAAATGTGTGTATTGGTCAATGTACGTAATGGACCCTCCCCGAAATTTTCTTCTGGGTACGGCATTACGACGCACATACACGCATTGTCTGTAAGCTGGCAAAATGTATTTAGTAATCTTAGTAACAACTACGTCAGAGTAAATTACAAAAATTTATATCTTAACGAGTTTAGTACTTTCATATTCTTCGTAAATCAAAGAAACCACACACACATATGTATATACTAGGTGACCCGTGCGGAATTCCGCAAAAAAAAAAAAAAAAAAACTCTAAACTTAAAATTTAATACGACAATTTTTATTGGCTTCATTTGCACAACATCGCCATTTACTGCCGTTGCTCTGACAACTTTTCAAAAAGATCAAAGACACGTTCACTTTACAACTACTACAAAAGTGATACCCTATATTAAAATCAAATACCCAAGGCTACTACTAAACTAAATACTAACGTTATCGCAAAACTACCATAGTATTTTGAAACAATAAAAGTTACAATTAAGGTTTACCGAGCTAAGCCTTGGCTTGAAATGTCGCATTTAAAATTGATTTGAACAACAATGTAACGATTTTAACAGTTGGGCAAAAAATTTAACTTTTTCAAACTTCAATCGCTTATAAGTTGCTTAAACGTGGATTTTCGAGATTCTCGTTACGCGGCGCTAGCGGAGAAACGTTCTAAAGAACGCATTTTTTAAAATCTTTCGAATGAAATCAAAATGGAGACGATACGACAATTATTTCGCTAGATAGAGTCAATTTTGTGCCCAAAAATTGAAGTTCGAATAAAAAACGAACCGACACTTTTTAGAGGGTGGGTCTAATTTTCGTCAATAGCCCTCGGGATAAGCTTCAAAATCATAAATTTTCTTGCAATTCGATAAAGAAATGAGCGAGTTTCGACCGGGTATAGGATTTGGCTTAGAGAAATAATATATGGAGATATTTATATATATAAATATATATCTTTTAACTGTAAACTGTGGGGAAAATATCTGAGCCCCCCCTTAAAATTTCACATATGGGCGCCCAGGCCCCTTGTGAGCATTCGAATGCAATGACAAGCTGAGGTGCACAACTAGACCATCCTCAGAGCCTACATACCAAACTAGAAGCTTCTACGGCATATAGTTTTTGAGTTATGCGACACACATACGCACGTACATACAGACGTCACGAGAAAACTCGTCGTAATTAACTCCGGGGTAGTTGAAAAGGATTTTTGGCTGCTTATATGTTGGTAGGTATAACATATGCACGTGCTGACAGGTCGAAAAAACTACTGAACATTCATTCGGGGGTGAGCAAAATCAAAATTTAGACTCAAATTTGAGTGATTTTTTTTTTGCGATCCCAATACTTCCTTTACTACATAAAAGGAAGTAAAAAATAGGAAGCTTAAAAAAAAAAAAAAAAAAGACGTATTTTTGATCAGATTTCTTTCTTATTTTTTTCTATAACTAAGAACATTTCACAGTATAAAGTACATTAAATGATGACACTTAGAAGCAGCATTTTAAGAAAGACTTAATTTTTAGCATGTAAATGCATAAACAACGATTTTAGACAACTTTTGAGTAATAGCTTAATAAAATAGAGGGATTCTAGCTCCACAGCAAAAAGGTGTTAAGAACAAGAAAAAACAAAAATATATTTGTTATAATTACATCCAATTTAAATAACAATATTTTGATTTTTTTTTTCCAATACTGGCCCTTTATGCTGTGAATATTTTAGAAAATGCAGTTTAATATTGATATAAAAGGTTAGGAAAAATTAAGAAAATTAACTGAGCACATATATCTGATAAAAATTACTACCAATTATTCGCTGAAATTCTAGGAGGAGTCAGTCATTTTTTTTCTGAGCTTGCATTTCTGCCATTACTGCGGAGTCGGGAGTCAAGGAGTAGGACTCTGAGTTCTTAAATCAGCTTATTCAAAAAAATATTTTTAATATATTCTTCATCAAGAGTATTTTCCGAAAAAGAAATCTGACTTCAAGTTCAAGATCTAAATTGGTACCAGTCAGAATTACAGTAGATTTTTGTTAAATGTTCAAAATTGAATGAAAATTTGTTCAAATCAAATACAGGAATAAGGTGTCCTTGCTGAGATCTTTCCAACAAAAAAAAAAGTTTGTTCAAATCACTCTTCACTCAAAAGTTACGATGGGACAGACAGACACACATTTTCCCATCTCAAAACTCTTCTTTCCAATTTTTATTTTTTTGAAATTTATTTAATTAGTTTATTTTCTCTTGACCTTTTTTTGGACTGCAATATTTTTAAGATGCATTAAACCACTTTTATGGCTCTTTTTGTCTTTCTTTCTTTTGCTTTAATGGGAAAGCAGGCTAAAAATGAAAAATAGAAATAAACTCCCATATTTTCAATCCTTATTTATCATTTATTGCAACACAAAAAATAAATAAATGGAAATACAGGAATGATACTTACCTCATTTGTCATTTTATTTTTTCTCAAAAATTTCTTCTCCAACACAGGATGATTATGAGTATAACGAATTTTTATAACTGAAAGTAGGGGAGGCTTTAACTTCAAGAAAGGATCGTTTCTAAGGGTATTTCTAGTCAATTTTTTAACGAGAATATCAATTGAAGCTCGGCATTCCAAATTCAATTCTGGTTTAGTTTTTCTACGAAAATGACAAAACCACCGCTTGCGATAAACATACCTAAAATGATAATAAAAGACTGTTTAGTAATATTATGAAACAAAATGTGTCTTTTAGATACATACTTATACTTAAACGTCACTAATAAAGAATTTTTATATTTTCTTCAGTATTTGTTCTTCTCTATTCATACAACATGGACTGTAATTGAAAAAAATTACTTAAATGAAAAGGAAACAAATTAGGGAGAGATGAAGCTTGTTGGTCCATGGAGTACATTGAATGTTTTTCAATTATTTTTAAAATTTTGATATTATTTATTTTTATTAACAACCAACAGCACCAATTGTCCAACAAGTCCTATGATGAAATCATATGGTACAGTTGTATTACTGGATTAGTTTTATCTTTTGTTTCTTGAAAAACATCAACCACATGATATTGCATATCTTGTAAATTACAGAAACATCGATGTTCAAAGACATCAATGTTAAGATATTAAGTCATAGATGATATTGATACATCAACCGAAAAACATTGATGTTTCAAAACATTGATTTTTATTTTTAATTGCCTACAC
>JAXGGA010013218.1:0-35967 GCA_038373865.1 Uloborus plumipes | reverse complement strand
ATTTTTCAAGCTGCTTTCAAACCAAGTGTTGCAATTTTTAATATTTACTGGTTAGCTTACTGACCAAATGTCTCACGAAAAACATAGAAAATTTTGTGTTGCCAACGGACGGAAAGATGCTATTATGCAGAGCGTGTTCGTTTCATCAAGGGCCGACTGTGAATTCATAAGATTCTCACACACACTATTGCAACATCACATGAATGACGATTTATACGTACGTTTAAGTTAATAGTTAATTTTTTTGCAATTTGGTGCACTTTCAAAGTATGGTAATTGACCAAGACTGGAACTGTTTTGGATATTGTGTCCTTCTTATTAAATCTGTAGAGAAAAGTGGATGGTTCAGGACACTAATAAAAAAGATCTTAGTCACAACCGATTTTGAATTTTCTGATTTTATGTAAAAACAGGTCACCTGAGAGAAGATGAATAAAATTCGAAACCAGTTGTGATTAAGATTTTTCTTATTCGTGTCCGCTGTCCAGAACCATCCACTCAGGTTGAGTTAGATGGTCATTTAATTTCATATAGAGGCTTTTGCGGGGGCTAAATGAGATCATAAGGTTATTGTATAAGTTTATTGTACAATTCAAATTCAAATAATTCTATTCAAATAAATTCAAGTAAGTACATCCATTCATGGGCGCCCATATGCGAAATTTTAAGGGGGGGGGGGCTCACATATTTTCTTCATAGTTTATAGTTAAAAGATATATATATAGGATCATTCCATTTTAAATCAGCCAATGGGGGGGGGGGGTGCATCACCATTTTTTATTTTGATAGAAATTTGCATATGCATTCTTTTTATTTCCTAGGCCTCAAAAATATATACTTTTTTTTTTTTTTTTGAATTTACCCTTTGATATGTATAATCCGTTTTTGTTGTTGGCAACAGGAAAATGGGGCATTTTGATGCTTTGTCTTGTAAACTATAATTTTTTTTCTATCAAAATTTTTTATCTCAAACATAGTTCATTGGAAAGCTAAGAAAGCTCTTTTCATATAGGATATCAATAAATTTCATATTTAAAAAATATTTTTTTTTCAAGGTCAAACTTTGCGACTAAAATCTCATTTTTTACTACTTTTGAAAATTAAAAAACCCATGAGGGGTTCAGAATAACAAGACATATTTTTTATCATATATTCAAACGAAACGGCTGCACAAACACAAGAATCCGAACAAAATTGTCACATTATGTTTGCCGTGTGTATGATAGTGACTAGTGGCTAGGAGAAGTGTTGCAAGTAAAAGTAGTCAATGTTGAAGAACAATACAGAATAAATTATTTTCATCCGAAAGGGCCAGGAACGTCATATTTAAAAAATCAAGTGAGGATGACTAAACTTGGATTCAGTTGCAAGACATTTTGAAAATCTTGACTGCATCAGAGCTATGGTGTGCACAAGGAAGAGGTCACAATATCACACCTGTGATGAGCGAACATTTATCAACTCTTCTCTGTGAGACGAAACACTATAAAGAAAATAGTTTTACAAGAGAGCGTTAAGAGATTTAGACGATAAAATTTTTAAATTATCTTATAAAAGTGTAAATATGTTATATACACTTCTTTGTCATTTCTATAATTGAAAACTAGCAATTAAGAATACAATTAAATTTCACTAAAATCTGAGATTAATTACAAAAATAATCGTGTTGCTTCAGTGCAATTATATGAAAATTCAGATGCCCATAGCTACCAACCGCTTTTGAATAACAAAGCAACTTTTGTTACATTTTTTTAATGTAAAAAGTACTTAAGATTCCACCAATAAAATGATTTTTACCTTACCCTCACATGCATTTTTTTAGAGCGTTGAAATCTTTTTTGAAAATTTACAACTTTAGGGGGCCATATCTCATAAAATGGGCAGAGTAACAAGCTAATTTTTTTGTATAATAAGTAACCACGCATATGAATATATGATATCAAAATAGGGCTTGTTATTCTAAACCCTTCATGGGTTTTTTAATTTTGAAAAGTAGTAAAAAATGAGATTTTCATCAAACTTTGACCTTGAAAAATATTTTTTAAATCTGAAATTTCTTGATATATAAAAAGCTCTCTTTCTTAGGTTTCAATTAGCTATATTTGAGCTCAAAATCTTTGATAAAAAAAAGTTATAATTCACTAGCTGTGGGGCCCGGCGTTGCACGGGCTTTAAAGTAGTGATGAAAATTTAAATAAACTACTCGCCGTCAAGGCGGTAAAATGATAAAAAAACCGCCAAGGCAGCTCGCCTTTAAAGTAGAGAAGGAAAGTTTCAGCAAACTACTCGCCGCCAAGTACTTGCCTTTAAAGTAGTAAGGAAAGTTAAAACAAATTACTTGCCGCCAAGGCGACTCGCATTTAAAGGAGGGAGGAAAATTTTAGCGAAACCGGTTTCAAAAAACTACTCCCCGCTAAAGCGGCTCGCTAAAAAACTTTCCCGCATCAAAAAGTCAATCGCATTATTTGCACATGCTTCCTCAGGAATAAAAACAATGTCAAGTAGCACATATTTAACACTCTCCCTAATAAACAAATACAATTCCCTACCAAAAACAAATATTTCCAAACCGCTCTCTTCCTGTAACATTAATTGCAAAATTCCAAACAAAAAAGTTGTTTTAATATTTAGATTGCAGCCAAAAAAAAAATCCCTGCTAAAAACATGAATTACAACTTAATTTGAAACACATTTTCAAAATTGTACCAGAAAAAAAAATATAAGTCATTAAGTAGGCAGGAATTCAAGTGAAACACGGACGATCGCATTATTTGCCTTGTTGAAACGCCGTAAAATGAAATGTTTTTAAAAAAATCTGGTATGGACCCCACACTACTTCCTTTTACGTGTAAATTTCTTAGTAGTTGCCATAAGTGTTAAAAAAAGTGCTTGGAGTGAGTAAGGTAACAATTCAAACATTTACTCCCCTGATCTACCACAAAACAATGCAAAAAATATTTTACAATGGTTATTTTTCTAAATATTGCTGATTTTAATATCATTTAGTGAATTTTTCGCAAAATATCGCCAATAGCGCCAAATTGAACCCAAATTCAAAAAATAATTTTTTCGCCAAATTTGTCGCCAACTTGGCGATATGTCGCCAACTTGGCGTCAAACACTTGGCGACCAAAAGCTTGGCGACATGTCGCCAAGTGGTGGCGCCAATTCATATCACTTGAGTCTGTGTTGAAATTAACATTGATTTACCCCAAAAAAGGGGTAAAAGACCCCTTTGGGAACATTCGAATGCAATCACAAGGGGAGGTGCACAACTAGACCCCCCTCAGAGCCTACATACCTAGCTAGAAGTTTCTACGGCATATAGTTTTTGAGTTATGCGAGCCACATACGCACATACATCCGCACATACACCCGCACACATACATCCGCACATACGTACATACAGACGTCACGAGAAAACTCGTCGTAATTTACTCGGGGGTGGTCGAAATTGATTTTTCGGCTGTTTGTATGTTGTTAGGTACATATACACGTGCTGACAGGTCGAAAAAACTACGCGACATTCATTCAGGGGTGAGCAAAATCAAAATTTAGACCGAAATTTGAGAGAAATTTTTTTCGTGATCACAATACTTCCTTTACTACGTAAAAGGAAGTAAAAACGAAATGAAGAAAAGGACATCAACAATAAATTTAAAAGATGTCGCCATAGCAACGCAATAAAACGTTAATAGTTTGATCAGGAAAGAGGTTTTCGAACTCAAAGTTCAAACGCTTGTAACTTTTTTTCTAGTGGAGATAAAAGCTTGGTTCTTCGACTGTAAGTCGAATCAATTCTGGGGTTAAAAATATCGCTCTATCTAATGGCGTAAAAATCAAAACTGTGAAAAAATTTGTTTATTTTTTATTGATGGTTTTAATGAACCAAGTATTGCAAGAAATCGGGTGAAGCCTTGCAAAAGGAAAGTTTAAAAATTGAATAACTCGTGCTGTGTTTAAGTTAGAGAATCGGAACAAACTGCATAGGAAGGACAAAATTTTTCTGCTTCCAACGATATATAACATTAATATGCAAGTAATTTTTAACCCCAGTATTCGGCGATTTATGTGAAAATTGCCTTGAATTCGAATAAAAAACGAACAGCTTATCGAATCTTTTCAAACTACGTATAGCCTAAAGTCTTTCTGGATAAATGAACTATTCAACACAAAAAGAATTTTTCAAATCGAACCAGTAATTCCTGAGATTAGCGCGTTCAAACAAACAAACTCTACAGCTTTATATTATTAGTAAAGATTAGACTAAGTATTCATAAATGCCCCATTTTTGCTGTTGCCAACAACAAAAATGGCCTATATGTCAAACGGTATATTTTTTTAATAAAATATATATTTTCTTCAGGTCTGGGAAATTTTCATCAAAATCAAAAATAATGATGCAATAACTTTTTTAAAAATTGGTTGATTTAAAATGGAATGATCCAACAGCTAGTGCGCAGACATGGGGGAGTTTCCCATGCATATTCGGCGCCGGTTCATCCATGAATCTGCCTTTCTTTTTCTATTGAAAAATGTAGGAAGAGAAACAATGTTATAATTCTGAAAGCGATTTCAGTGCAGATTAGAGTTATTACAATTTGGCACTTTTGATAACTTATTCATTAATGGTGAAGAAAAAAAAGTTTTAAATTTTTTCTGAATAAATAGTATTAAAAGCAGAAAAAGTATTAATTTCCAAGGGGGGGCTCGAGCCCCCCCTTGCCCCCCCTTATGGGCGCCCATGCATCCATTCAGCCATCTTAATACTATTATAAATGCGAAAGTTTGGATGTTTGGATGGATGGATGGATGGATGTTTGTTCCTCTTTCACGCAAAAACTACTGAATGGATTTTAATGAAACTTTTACCATAATGTAGCTTATACATCAGAATAACACATAGGCTATAATTTCTAACGATATTCGAAAAAGTTTGATTGGTAGCGCTTTTTTCATTCCAATTTAAGGTACATTTTTCGCATAAATCCGCGAAGGCTTCCAGCAAAGTAATTCAGTATTTAGTGCATCATCTCAACTCCCTGTCGATAGCTAGAATTGCGTATATCATTTCCGCTTTTTGCATTAAATGTTCAAGGCTTTTCTCAAGTCAAATCAAAAAGTAATTTTTTTTTCAGCTTCATGGTTAATATAAAGGTTTTTACATAGACATTGGAAACGAACGCGCCAGCTCTTGAACGAGCTTTTACTCTATGATTTGTATTTTAAAACATTAGTAGATTGTTCACGGCGTCAATTATTTTCTCGAATTTTGTAAATATGTGTTTTAGAGTATCGGTAACGTAACCGCTAGAAGAGATTGGCAACTAATAAATGGATTAGGTTCATTATTTTCCAATTTGATGGAGCTTTAAATACAACTTAACGGTATTTCTTAAATTTGTTTGCTTTGATTGGTCACTTTCTCTGGTACTTATAATAGGGCAGTTCCTTAGTATCCGATTGAACAGGAATTTTGCCAAATTTGCTGCAAGATTTTAATAACTGAGATTCTCGGCGATTTTTTCAACTGACGCCTATTTTTGTGCCGAAGACTACGTAATAATACTTTACTTTTTACACGACGTAACCAAAATAAACCGATTATTGTCTGATATTTATCGACTGCAGCAAAATATCAATCATCGATTTCATACTCCCACATTTGAAAAGTTCAGTTTTTTTTCTTTTGTTTTCCGATTCCGAATGTATCCATTAAAAACCTTTTTAAAATTATGTCAAAAAGTAAAGTAATCCACATACTAAATTAAAAAAACCCTTAAAAAAGACTAAAATTACCACTAATTTGCATTTTTGCATAAATAACTTCTAAATGTTCCCTATTAATTTCGAAATCATTTAGGACAAAAACTTTTAACGTCATTTTGTGGTCAGTAATAGTATCTTAGAATTTGACAACTATTTCTCTGTGACAAAAATTAGTGACATAATAATACTTAATGTATTTTCATAAAGTAAGTAGGGGAGCAAAATTATCCTAGGTATCCCAAAACAGTTACGCAAAAATTTGGCGACATTTTAAAAATCACCAAGCGGTGTGTTCTGAGTTCTTTCAGTTCAGGAAAAAAAAACAAAGGTGAGTATATAAATTGTTTCTCAATATTATTACTGACCCAGGCAACGCCGGTTATTTTTGCTAGTAATATATAATACAATAACGTTTTTGTTGAACTTGTTCAAACATAAAAAAAGTAGAAAGAAAAAGTGACTGAACATGGAAAATACAAATACAAATGCGACGACCAGCAGCAGGCTTTGGGCCCAACTGGGCTGGTCCTTTTTCCTTATTTATTGTCTTTATTATTATGTATTAAGATGAAGCATTTGCTCTCAAAACCACGCATTGTCCAAACTTCTCGTCACTTAGCCGATTCGATTTTAGTGCGTTCGCCATCGTCGTAATCATGTAAATTCGGTCCGGAGTTTTTTCAAAGAGTGCCCTGCCACAAATTCAAAGCTCCAATAGAAAAAAATCTGGTATGGACCCTACACTACTTCCTTATATGTGTAAATTTCTTAGTAGATGCCTTGAGTGTTAAAAGAGTGCTTTAGAGTGAGCAGGATAGCAATTCAAACGTTTATACTCCTAGTTTGCCACGAAAATATTGCAAAAAAATTTTACAATCGTAATTTTTTTAAATATCGCATATTTTAACATCATTCGGTGGATTTTTCGCAAAATATCGTCAAATTGAACCCAAATTCAGAAAAAAAAAATTTTTTCACCAAATTTGTAGCCAACTTGGCAAAAAAAATCGCCTAGTTAGTGTTAAACACTTGCTGACCAAAAACTTGGCGAAGTGGTCGCGCCAATTCATATCACTTAAGTCTGCATTGAAATTAACATTGATTTACCCTAAAAATGGGGTAAAATACCCCATTGGAAGCATTCGATATGCAACCACAAGAGGAGGTGCACAACTAGAAGCCGCTCAGAGCCTACATACCAAGCTAGAAGCTTCTACGGCATATAGTTTTTGAGTTATGCGACCCACATACATACATACAGACGTCGCGAGAAAACTCGTCGTAATTAACTCGGGGGTGGTTGAAAAGGATGTTTCAGCTGATTATATGTTGGTAGGTACATATGCACATGCCACATTCGGGGGTGAGCACAATCAAAGTTGACCCAAAATTGACCTAAATTTGAGTGAATTTTTTTTCCGGATCACAATGCTTCCTTTACTACGTAAAATGAAGTAAAAATCTGTTGCTCTTGCAAATGTTTTTTGGCATGAAGTTTAAAGTAATCAGAGTGAATTTTCCGAAATTGCTGAGAACGGTGTTGAAACGCTACTTTTTTCAGTTCGAGAGCCACATTTGGGATGAAAGTATGCATCTGGGTCGTTGCGAAAACAGGTCCTCTGAAAAGTGATTTAGTTTAATTATGAAAGATACTAGTTATGATGTCCATGATTTGTGCCTAAATTTATAGGTAGTTTCGTAACTAATTATGTTCCTATTATTTTGCAGATATTACTGAACAAAGTGCAAAAACACAGTCCTCTAGCACAGTCCCCTGCCTAGTTACACTAGGCAGGGAGCTTGCTCCCTATTATGATTTATCAGAAAAACACAAACTTCAATTGTCCCTCTGTCGAACCAAAGTAATAGATTCATTTCCTGAGCAATATTATTAAAATTATACGAACATTTCAATACAGCATGCCCGGACAGATTCTGTATGGAAAATAACGAGTTTACGGGGAATTGCCTTTATTGTTCAGTAAATTTTTTGTTGAAATAAAGTAATTAGCGAATTTAATTTTAGTTCTATCTCAATGCAAAAGCATATTGCAAGCATGAGAATCTCCATATATTATTTCTCTAAGCCGAATCCTATACCCGGTCGAAACTCGCTCATTTCTTTATCGAACTGCAAGAAAATTTATGATTTTGAAGCTTATCCCGCGGGCTATTGACGAAAATTAGACCCACCCTCTAAAAAGTGTCGGTTCGTTTTTCATTCGAACTTCAATTTTTGGGCACAAAATTGACTCTATCTAGCGAAATAATTGTCGTATCGTCTCCATTTTGATTTCATTCGAAAGATTAAAAAAAAAATGCGTTTCTTTAGAACGTTTCTGCGCTAGCGCCGCGTAAACGAGAATCTCGAAAATCCACGTTTTAAGCGACTTATAAGCGATTGAAGTTTGAAAAAAGTTAAAATTTTTTGCTCAAACTGTTTAAAATCGTTATACCATTGTTGTTCAAATCAATTTTAAATGCGACATTTCAAGCCAAGGCTTAGCTCGGTAAACCTTAATTGTAACTTTTATTGTTTCAAAATACTATGGTAGTTTTGCGATAACGTTAGTATTTAGTTTAGTAGTAGCCTTGGGTATTTGAATTTTAATATAGGGTATCACTTTTGTAGTAGTTTGTAAAAGTGAACGTGGACTCTTTGAAAACTCGACAGATTAATGACAATTTTAAGTCTTAGAAATACGTAATTATACCTTATTTCATAAGAAAAATATAGCTTCATTATTCTATTTTTAGATATTAATTACCAAATTTATGTAGTGTTAATAGGTTTTTTGAAATACTATCTTTAACAGTTAGACTACGGGATTGGGACAGCCAGGGGACTGTGTTTTTGGCGCTAAGATAATTTCTAGAAAAAAAAATTAAATTGTTATCACTCCAAATACAATTGGGCCACAAAGTATGAATGCTTTACTTGTATTAAGAGCGATAATTACTTTATTACACTTTATTATTTTTAAAATAATCGGTCCGGACAGCCAATTACAGAGAATCGCCCATATAAGTAAGGACTACCCTACTGTCCATGAAACACAACATTTGATTTGTTACAATAAAATTGGCAGTGAATATTTTATAAAATAACAATAATTTCAAATGATTGGCAACATATGCATTGAAAAAGTAGTTCAGAAGTCAAACTGTTATTTATTTATATTTGCGTTTTAAGTTGAATTTCAAAGAGAATCCAAGTGTGAATTCAAACGGATTCTTATTCATAAATGTGAATCCGAAATGATTCGGATTCATAGGTGTGAATACGAATAGATTCGGAGTCGGATTCATAGGTGTGAATTAAATTCGGATTCGGATTCACACTTGCAAATACGAATCAATTCGAATTCACATTTGTAAATACAAATGTATTCGCATTCGGGTTGACATGTTAAGATGTTGTGAATCAAATTCGGATTCGAATTTACGAATACAAATATGCCCATCTCTGCATGGAAGCCATAGAAAGGAGGCCAATACTCTTGTTTTGCACCAAAAAATAAGCGGAAAATTTTGAAGCTGGAAAACATGAGCTGTTGATGACATATTAAATATTTTAGAGAGGGGAGGGGAATACTCCCCATGAGTCTCCTAACTTGCAACTAGTGTTTATGATACTGAACTTTTCACCTCACTAGCCCTATAAAAGCATTTTAATAGTAAATATAATGCTTCCTTTCCCTCCAAATAATAGCTATGAAATTGTCAAAATCTGAAGAAAATATGAGGGGATGGGGAGGGGGGGGGCGTTTTCGAAAAGTAGGGACCGATGGGGGAAGCGTTAGCCATATTTGGATTCAGTGGATCCCTTTATATAAAAATCAGCAAAAATGTCAAAAATGTGCTGAATTTTTTTTTGCCGCGCAAACGAAAAACACTTGAAATTGGCGAAAAATTGAGAACTATGAGATTTGAGCACCATTTTTTTTAAATTTAAGTACGAGGTTGAAATTTTGGCAGTAGATTAGGGTGGATAAGGGTAAAAAAAATGAACAGCCGTGACCTGTAGGACAAATTTTTTTTTCCACCATAGGTTTGGGAACAACCCTAGGTCCCACTTACCCCGTAGTTTTTCCCTATTAGGGTAAGTGGGTCCCCTCAAAATAATGATTTCAAAATGAAAAGCAGTTTTAATGAAGCAATTTCCAAGATGAAATGAAGATAATGTAAACCTAGAGGGAATTGATGGTTCAGCTCCAAAAACTGCAAAAGCTGGTAATTTGGAAAATTTGCATCAAAGAAAGCCATGAAGTATTATGAAGTTCTAATTTTTGCGTATGATACAAAGGAAAAAAAATACTGCTAAATTTGATAGAATAGAAACAGCTCCACTTTCTATTAGTTAAATGTATAAGTGATGTTAGAATTATAACTGAGGATGAAATGATAATGTTTCTCCCTCAGCAAACTTAAAGTAGACGCTGCCCTTAAGTGTTCCCATTTTTTATACCTATATATTTTTTCCTATTTTACCAAAATTGATCTTAATTGCCTATTATGTTTATTCAACACTACATTACACGTAAAAGCAAAAAATGCCTTACGGCCTTTATGAATTTCACAGACAATTGTTTTGTATTCCGCTTTATAATTTTCTTCCATGCACATTTAAATGTAAGTAGATATCTCGTTAATGGCAACATTTATAAAAAAATATTTCCTGCTAAAATTTTACATACTTTATCAGGTAGGACTCGCAAACCTCTTTTTTAGATATGCTCACTTTATATAAATAAATGGGGGGAGTGGCCCACTTACCCCTTCCTATGGAGTAGGTGGGTCCCCACGTCATTTTTTAAAGAATACGATAGTTAAAAATATTTAAAGCATTTTTTGGGGGGGAAATAATGCTGAACTTGTGTTTGTTAATAATGTCCAAGATAAAAAAAAGTAAAGTTTAAACTGTTTTGCTTTAAAGCTGTTGTATAAGGCTTTAAAAACGAACTGTTCTAAAAGGGGACCCACTTACCCTAATCATTAACCAACCCTATATTAATAAATATATCCTATGGAGTCAGAAATCAACAAAAATGCTAATTTAAAAGTGATTTTTAGTACAATATAAAAAATATTCTTTATTTTAGAGAGAAAAGGAAGTGTTAA
Organism: Uloborus plumipes; assembly: GCA_038373865.1. Taxonomy (NCBI): domain Eukaryota; kingdom Metazoa; phylum Arthropoda; class Arachnida; order Araneae; family Uloboridae; genus Uloborus; species Uloborus plumipes. Next base: position 25,077 of record JAXGGA010013218.1, on the reverse strand, counting down.
AACATGTAAAAGGTAACATTCTAACGTGTATAAAAAAATTCTTATCCTTCACTCTTTCCGAATAAAAGGTACATAAAGTTGGTGAATTTAACCTAGCGGAGATAGAGTTTACCAGTCATTGATCAGATATCAAAATTGGTGAGTTACAATTACTATGGTAAAACCAGCTCTGTATATGATCAGAATATTTTTGAATCACCCTCTCCCCCTACACAAACCTAAAGTATAATACGGTTGTTTTTTAAATTCAACTGTTGCCATCTGCGTAAATACATTGAAAATATTTTGATTCAAAAGTTCAAAACTTCAGATTAAAATAGGCTTCTATGTAGCATAAACGTGCTTTATTTTACACTAACTAGCTACACCTCGCAAACGAGCTGCAATAGTGGCACTACTCAGAGAGCTGTTTTGGACAAAGAACAGGTGTAGATACATAGGCGGCTGGTACCCTGAAAAGTTGGGGTCAAAAGAAATGTGGGAGGCTAGGAGGCAGCATTTCTGAAGCTGTGTATATTTTTCAACATCTGGCTGGCTATGTTAGCTTTTAATATCGTTGATTAAATGACCTCTTAGAACTGCGGAATATGGCCTCCAAAATAAAGACGGTTGGCCACCATCGATTACCACCTTCCCGATTCAAAGTTTCATTCTGCTAACATAACATGCAAAAAGTCAATTTCTTGGTATTTTCAGCTTATATTTTAGTGAAATAAATCCGCTGAGTAAAATCTCATTTTCAATCGATCACTACTTTTAACTCTGAAAAGTGAGGGGGGCGAGGCCCCTTTAATTTTTGAAGCCCTCCTGTTCGAGCCGCCTATGCTTATACAGGGTGTCCACTCCAATCGTGGACCAATAGCTAATTTCTAAACCGTTAGAGATAAGCATATAGTTTATTTAGGAAAAAATCTCCAAATTACGAAAGGAATTTTAGGTCTATTCAATGTTTTTCAAAAAATCAAATTTTGAAAAAGTTACGAAATTTAAATTTTTATACAGCCCTCCAGTCCTATCAATCATATTTAGCAAAACATTCTTGTCACTGTAACGTTTAAAACTAAAAAAAAATCACTCTTCTACCACAAAAATTGACCGAGTTATGACGTTTTGAAAAATCAAGATTTTACATTGTTTCATGACGTCATCGAGAGATTGCTTAAGGGACCGGATGCGAAATCCTTCAAAATCTTGATTTTTCAAAACGTCATAACTCGGTCAATTTTTGTGGTAGAAGAGTGATTTTTTTTTAGTTTTAAACGTTACAGTGTTAAGAATGTTTTACTAAATAGGATTGATAGGACTGGGGGGCTGTATAAAAATTTAAATTTCGTAACTCTTTCAAAATTTGATTTTTTGAAAAACATTGAATAGACCCAAAATTCCTTTCATAATTTTGAGATTTTTTCCTAAATAAACTATATGCTTATCTCTAACGGTTTAGAAATTAGCTATTGGTCCACGATTGGAGTGGACACCCTGTATAAGAAAATACATTCTTCTCAGCTACAATACTGTCACAACTCAGAATTCAGTATTAGGCAGTAAGATGGGCAGGCAAACCAAAGCATCTCATGCATTTCCCCAGTAATGAAAACGTTAAACTCAATTATATCAAAACGCGATTTTTAGTTGTGTTGCTATTTCAGTCCATGATGGATTGCACCGTTTAACGATTGCACTCCATTTAAATGGAAATTTAAAAAATGAAAAAGTTAAGTTAATCTTTAGAACAGAGCTCAAAGTGAAATAAAAGTTCTCAAAACTTATCAATAGAGGTTATTCCTCATAAACCAAGACTTCAAATTCAAAAGAAAGAATTAAGGATTTGTGCTAGTGAAATATTACATTCAGTAAATATCTGGTAATTGTGCAAATAGTTTTTCTCAAGCTTATGCATAAGCAGCTTAAATCTATTTTTAACAGATTCTGCTCACACGAGGTAAGTAAAGTAAACATCAACATTTATTTAACACATTAAATGACTTCACACATTAAAGAATATTTCAAAATTTAACTTGAAGTTTGACTTCTATAACAATATGAAAGAGCTAAACAAATATTGAATGAGAATCGAAACTCTTAAAATAAATTTCTTAGAAATATATACTGGAGGTAGTCAACAAAACCTGCCTACTTCAGGGACTCTTAAAAGTCAATTTAGTTTTCTTAGCAACGTGCACTCTCCTCCTACCCAGTTGCACCACTAACACGCCATCCTGATGAAAGTTTGCTTCCAGACCATTGGCATCTGCCGGTATCTTTAGAATCTTTTGGAACTCGTGACATTCGCTGCCGTACTCTGTGTCCACATCTCGCTTGGCGTGGATGGACAGCTTGCAATTGTCCACGACTCTGAACGCGGATATCGCCCGCGGAAAACTCTGGCATATCGATTTTTATTTTGTAGTTAAGTCTTTCAGTTATCTTTTGAACTCTGCGAGTTTGCGGCCTGTGGGGGTTCCTGAACCCTCCCTCGTCAGTTATCGGTAAGCAGTCGCATCTATCGGTTTTGTAGTGAGTGTGTGCTAATTCCATCGCCTTTGTTATTCTGTTGCAAATGTCACCAAAGTTTTTAGAGTTGCTGGCGAGAACTGTCCTTCGGACGGTTGCTGCGGGAAGGCAAGTTGTTTCAAGCTTTCCCCGGCGGACGGTTGCTGCGGGATTGCAATTTGCTGCGGAATGGCAATTTGCTTCAAGCTTTCCCCTTCGGAACGTTGCTGGGGGATGGCAATTTGCTCAGAGCTTTTTCCTGCGGACGGCTGCGCAATCTTTTCGGAAGCAGCAGGTTCGTCCACCGCTGCAGTTGGTGAAACTTCCATGGACACTTCCTCGGATGGGGGCGAGGGAGATTCGGCAACTTCCATCATTTCGTGTTGCATGTCCGCAGCCGGTGGTCGCTTGACGCCAACAGCTTCGTTCGAGTCCATTGGAACGGGCGAATCGGTACATGACGGTGGAACGGACTTTTGGCCGGATATCCCGGTCAAGCCGGCGCCGAGTTCGGGCAACTGCTGGGTCTCCGAGGCACAAGATTCTGTAGGAGACGAAGACTGTTCGTCAGAGGCGGTCGAGATAGAATATCCCGGGCTGGAATCTTGTTGTACGTCAGACTCGGACATCGCGAAAGCCACCGATACCAACACGCTCTCAGTCACACTGATTTAAAAAGCTGGGCTGCCCGACTGTGTGATGCATTTATGCGCAAGGACCCTACTTGCATATTTGAGCCTTTTGACCCGTTGCCAGAAAAATTTTGCTATCATACTTGTACTTTTTTTTCTTATCTTCTTCTTCTTCTTTTGACGCCTAAATGGCGCGTTATTATGATGAGGTCTGGAAACAAAGTCCCTACTCTCCATTACACATGAATAATATAGACTACAATCGAAGTTTTTGCAGCATAAAATAGCAACTTTTAAACAGGTAACTTGGTGCTGGGCACAGTAAGTCAAGAGGAAAATAGTGCGAAGCAAAACAAATAATCAAACGAACGTGAAGAAGACAAACAACCAGAAAACGAAAACAAGTGAAGAGCAAAAGAAAATTAATTATTCAGCACATGTGAGGTGAACAACATTTTTTTCTTATATACAGAAGGTATCAGCTTCGACATACATGAGGACTGCGTACTATGCGCCTTGCCTACTGACAAGCAAAGGACAGACTTATGGCACAGAGAGGTTAAAATAACATCCATGGGCCAGGCGGGACTCGAACCCACGACCACTTGCTTACGAGGAGAAGACTCTCCCTCCAGTGGGCCTCCTCCGTGGCCCTCTTGTACTTCTTCGCCACGTTTTTACTAAAGGGGATTAAAATTTATTTAGAAGGCTCAAAATATCGATTTTTTGGGGGGCTCTGTTTTTAGGAGAAAAAAAAAGGAAGTCTAGAAAACTTTTTAGATTATTTTTTGCATGTCTGAACATGAGAAGAAAAATTTTTTTAGAGAAAAATACTCACTTGCAACCGATTTTTATACGCATTCTTGCAACTGTTGTTTTTAATCGACGGGACAGATGGAGCTCATAATTTCCAACTGAAAAAAAAACACCATTTTAATTTTTTAAACTAGGAGCATTTCCGGAAAAAAGAAAAATCTTAAATTTTTTTAGGAAGTTGAAATGATTTTTTTTAACAAAAGTAATTTTTTAAGCCTGAGAAAACGTTCAATTTTTATATTTTTTTTAAGTTATTTCTAATTTATATAGAAGACAAATACAGTCGAACCCGCTTAATGGAATATCGGTTAATGGAATATCCCGCTTAATGTAATACATTTACAATGTCCCGAACCATAGTAAATCATTTATGTGTTAAATTTCCCGGTTAAAGGAATATCATGTTATGAAGCAATCCCGGTTAAAAGAATAATTTTTAGCCATGCTGATGTCGATCTCTTTCCATTTCCAACCCTTTTTCTGGATTTTTAATCCAGTAAAGAACAATAATGATTGTGAAGCTTATGGACGGCTTCCAAAACATGTTTTGTCACTTCTTTCAAAGGGTACATTGGCAAGAAAAGACGATTAATGGAATTAGAAAGGAATGTTTCCCTAGTATACTGTTTGTCGCCCCGCCCCAACTGTGTATCGTTCCTTCTGCTACATTTCCTTATTCAGAGAATGAACAATAAGTTTCGAATAAGCTTTACCTCTAGGGACCCAGAGGAGAGATACAAGAATAAAGAAGTAATGTGCAAACCAACAGGTGGAAAGGATCGGGAACGACTAGGCTGTGACGAATCTCTTCCGAGAAGCGCAACCGAGGTCTCTACGATAAGTTTACATTGCTGTTCTGAAATCGTTTTCCAATTTTGCTTCTGCTGTGCATGTGCCTGTCTCTTAATAATGTCTTCCAAACGAGAAGATCTTATTTAGAAAAAGTGAATTTTATTGAATATTCAAATGCTAATAAATGTACGCAGTTACAACTTGAAAAAAGATCAAGATATCGCAATCTCAAGTTTCGAAATTGTTGAAAAATAAAGAAAAAATCCTAAATGACTGGAAATTAAACAAAAACCTTAATCAAAAGAGAAAATGGACAGGGAAGGAATCAGAAGATGAAAATGCTCTCTTTCGTTGGTTTGCGGAGAAACGGGCTTGTAACGTTCCTGTTAGTGGAATTTTATTAAATCAAAAAGCTGAAGATTGAGCAAAACAGATAAATATAACTAATTTCAAAGCAACAAATGGTTGGATGTGCAGATGGAAAGAAAGGAACCAAATTTACTTCAAAAAAATTCACGGTAAAGCTAGTGATGCTGATGAAGCTGATGCGAATTCTTGGGCAAGTAATGTTTTGCCTTCATTATTACAAGACTACAATCCTTCGTGAAAATATAATTGTGATGAAACAGCGCTCTACTACCGAGCAATGATTGATGAAAGTTTGTAATAAAATAAGGTCATTTTTAATTCAATTTCTAAATTTTAATATGTTTAAAGTGTCATTAATTAATATGTTTAAATTGTCATTAATTAATACGTTTAAAATTAATCATTAGATATATGTTGATGAATATACTCGGGGTGAAGGCAATTTTTAATGCTTTCTTGGTTTAAATCCTATTTGAAACGTCGTGTGGATGGAATCCCGGATAATGGAATATCCCGCTTATTAGAATAATTTTTCATGACAAATTGGCTATTCCATTAAGCGGGATCGACTGTATATGAAAATTAAACGACGAACCCCTCTGGTCCATCTACCTACACATACGCGCACGCACACTGTCCAGTCCTAAGCATCTATCCCTGGGTATCAACTTGAATTTTCTCATTGTGAATGCAGCCTTATTTTTCGCAATTATGGTTGCGGCAGGAGCCATTTGTAGAAACAAGAAACCCAACAAGTAGGGTCCTATCGTAAATCGTGATTGCGAAATCCATAATTTGAATTCAAAATGTCAAAATTCATATCATTATTATTTTTTCCCCTTATTTTATGCGAGAGATGTCACTCATACAATTCAGAGAGGAACGCACCTCGCAACGATTTTGGGCCGTTCAGCCGTCACGTGCGGGACAAATCAGTCTCAATAATTGACCAACATTTTGCTGCCGATCCTAGTATTTTAACTAAACTTTTCCATATTACACCAACGCCATTTTTTCCTAACCTTTATTAATGAACAGACAAGAGACAACACAACATAAGAAAGAATTAACACACAATGAAAGCAAATCACAGACACGTGGGAACTGAACCCGCAGCTGCCTGCTCCGCAGCCCGGCAAGCACGACCGCTCGACCACCGAGGCCCCTTCTGCAGCCCGACCTAGAGCCGCTATATAGACAGTGGCGGCTCGTGCCTTAATTTAGAGGGTGGGCCCGCAATTATATGTTTGCACAGTAATGCTTACACAGATAAAATGAACGAAACAACAGTTAGTATGCCGATGCTGAGCGATGTACAATAAAATAATATTGTATCCAATTAGTACAAACTTACATTGCAAAATTATCTCATTTGATTTGATACATAGGTTTTATATTTTAAACGCTACGCCAGTCTTAAGCGATCAATGTAATAATGATTGCAGTATTTTGCCTAGACGATCGACTTTCTATATACATCACTAACGTTAAGCAAGCTAGCTCTCATAATTTTGCCATTTTTAGACAGTGAAAATATTTATCACATCAAAAGTGTCACGCCTCAAGCAGGCCCGTGCTGGGTGTCTTCGGAGGGCGGTGGACAGAAGATGAAAAGGGCGCCTCCATACTGAGTGGCTGTGGCGAGACCGTATATAGAAAAAATTAAGGGAGGGTCCAGTTTGCACATTGCCTAAACACACAAACATTTGTGCGTATTATAAGTCTTTTTTCTTGCTGCCCCCCCCCCCCACACACATGCTGTTTCTTTCTTTTTTTTTTTTAAAACTGACTTTTATTGGAGTAGGGGTATTAAGAGAGAGATCAATGAATTCTTTTAAGTAGGGTAGAATCTTCTTAATTTCAGGGGGGTCCGGGGGTTTCTCCGCCGGGAAATTTTTTGATAAAAAGGTTTAAAATTCTGCATTTTGATGCCCTATATTGGGCAATTGGGGCTTAAAAAATAGGCAAACAAAAAATTTATAAATGTTCCGCATTCCTTTGCAAAGTAAGATCAATCAAATTTTTTATTTCTTTTGTAGTTTAACAAACGTTTTTTATTATCTTATTGAACGGCCAAATCCAGAATGTTTTGTTCTATAGTTGAGGTGTTTAGTTTTTATGGATCCCTAAAGGTGAAGGTGCGGCATCAAAAATTAAGCGGATTTTCAAAACATGGAAGTTGCTGTGAGCCAAAACATTTACCAGGAACTGTTGAACTCCAATTTTCTTTTTGTATATGGAATACAGATGGTCCAAACTTTATAAAATGAATGTTAAATTTGTGGTAAGTTGTTGCCCTAAAGTCAGTGAAGGCCCTCAAAACAAGGCATTTTTGACGTTTTTCAGCATTTTTGAGGTCCAAAAACCGCTTGTTCATTTCAGTTGCTACGGCAAAAGTAGTGTCGTTTGAAAGACCAGTGTAGCACTTTAAAATCTATATATATAAAAATGAATGTTGGTAAATGTGTGTGTGTGTTCCCTAAGATCTCAGAAACTACCAGGGAGATTTGGCAGAAACTTTCACCGTTTGTTCTTTTTGGTACTGGGAAGGTTTAGAGACCAGTTTCAACAAAATCCGATGGGTAGTTATTTTTTAATTTCAATTTTAGACCGCATTCTGTCTTTATAATTTCAATTTAAAACTCCATTTTCGAAGGCTTTCATCAATCCAATCGAGTATTTAGTGTATCAACTCAACTCTCTGGCAGATAGTTGGAATTGCTTGCCACCGTAAATTTGGCGATCTTTTAAATCGCGCCAAGAGCCCTCAATAATGGAAGTTTTTCCAATAACTATCTCAAGTACAAAGGATAAAAAAGGTATTTGATTAACAGATTAATCCTTTTTTAAAAACAAATGAGATTCAGTTTCATATTTCGGAACTCCTTTAGATTTATAGAGGCTTAGATGTCATGCATTATTTTCCAGACGAACACTATTTTGTTCTTTATACCTATTGCTGTTTTCAATCAAAGTATGTTACTATATTTTCTCGCCAAACATCCAATCAATAGTTCGTTTTCATGTCCATACTATTTGCTATGATATACCGCAATGTTGGAAATTATTTTAACGCCTTACGGAATAATGTACATTTAGCGCCAAATATAATATTCAAATTGATTTCAGATTGCCAAGAAGTAATTGATCAGTGCATTTTTACAGCGTAATTGTTCATACGTAAATTTTTCTTTATTATTGTTCATTGCTTTTTTTTTTTTTAATTTAAGGGAGCAGTTGACGTTCTACTTTTTTGAATTGATCAGTGCATTTTTACAACGTAACTGTACATCTGTATTTTTTTTTTGTTCACCATGCTTTTTTTTCTGATTTAAGGGAGTAATTGATAGTCTACTTTTTTGGATTGATCAGTACATTTTTACAACGTAATTGTACATGTGTACATTTTTCTTTATTTTTGTTCACCGTGCTTTTTTTTTCTTTTTCTTTTTTTTTTTTTGAAATAAAAGGAGCAATTGATGGTCTACTTTTTTGGATTGATCAGTGCATTTTTATAACGTAATTGTACATGCGTTAATTTTTCTTTATTGTTGTTCAGCGAGCTCTCTCTTTATCTTTCCTTTTTAATTAATTTAAAAGAGCAATTCATGGTCCAGTCACATTATACATTTTATGTGTCTCTACATTTTATTTCAAAACGAAGATCTCTTTTTCACGATTTGTGGAGCTTCTTCGTCTTGATGTGTAAATAAAATTCCTATCTAAAATCAAATTATATGTAAAATTTTTCATTGCTCAGTATTTTTTAATTTTTATAAAAATAATTGGTGGCCAATTTGTAGATTAATCAGTGCGTAAGTTCAACTGGGCGTTATTTAGAATTTTTAAAATCTTTCATGCCTATTTTCAACAACGCTTTATAGATTTTATAGATTTTTACATCCAAAACACCATGTGGAGACGAAATATACATCTAGGCAGAACAACGTCTGCCGGGTTCTACTAGTAATGTATAAACGACGGAGGAAAGTTCAACGCGCTGTTAGTTGCGTAAGGCCGAAACATGAAAAATGTCATATTTTACCGATATTCAAATGGTCATAACTTCCTCTGCCAACAACATATTGAAATATTTTTTTTGCCAATGTCATACTCTATTCTTTGTCTTAACAGAACAATTGAGTCCTTTGAGACGAAATTCTTAAACTTTTTTTACAAAAAATGTACAGACAAAAATACGTTTTGTGCAAAAAAAAATTTCACACTTAACACACTCCTGTGTTTCATCAGTCTTGCCCCAAGATTGTCTGACAAAGAGCATGCAACCTAATGTCAGGAAAATAACAAGATAGGTTGTTTTTGTAATCTTGCATAAATATTGTCATCATGGCAGTCTGTATGCAAGATGTGATTGCTTTTGTAATCTTGCGTTGTTACAACAAGTACTTTTGTAAAATGTCAAGATCTTGTCATTTTCTTGTCATGACAATTTTTATACAGGATGAGATTGCTTTTGTAATCTTGCATAAAGATTGTCATGACAAGAAAATGTCAAGATCTTGATATTTTCTTGTCATGACAATCTTTATGCAAGATGTGCAGGAATGCTGGGTGTAAAACTCCGCGCATGCACCTCTCTTTTATTGCAAGCGCTAATGATCTTGAAGGCGACTTTGCTTGTAGCGAGCAGGTGACATATCATAGCATTTGCCGTTATCCGGGGAGTTATTTCAACTCTGCTTGTTGGAGATGGGTAAAAGATCCCGAGCTGTGATTTTGAACCTGTTACACAGTCGGAGTCGGAACTGGCAGTTCCGGAAGTGGATCGGAACTGATAGGTCCGACAGGCGGCAGTGCCATCTGTTATCGTACGAGAGCTTTTTAGAAGTGCAACTACCAAGTTCCGATCACTTCGGAGCGGTTCCTCGAACCTGTTCCGCTACCACCAATCAGCGTTGAGTATTTCATCATGAAGCAATCTCATCCGAGTGTCTGATCCCGGAGCTGTTCTTTGCACCTGTTTGCGTAATCAGTTCCGATTCAACCAATCAGCAGACAGGATTTGATAGTGGAGCAGCTCCAGCGGGTCGGAGTTGTTCTTTGCATTTGTTTACGTAATCAGTTCCGATTTAACCTATCAGCAGCGAGGATTTAATAGTGGAACAGTTCCAGCAGGTCGGAGCTGTTCTTCGGAACAGTTTCAGTGCTTAGATTTTAATGGCGATATTGCTCCGTTTCACGTTATTCAGGCCCGTTATTTGGGGATGGTTTTAGTTGTCTTTTGATAAAATGGAAACGGCCTGACTGGCGGATTAGAGGGGGGTAGTGGAAAGGCATGCAATTCCCAAAAGAACAATGATGGTGACCATACATCATTAATTTTTACTTTCTTCTATATCTAATATATAGAAGAAAGTATTGGTTTCGTGAAAATTTTCGAATGTCGAATTTTGACGGATTTGCACGTTTTGAGGTGCGCTGAGTCCATTTCGACCATTTTTGGAAAATGTCTGTCTGTGTGTCTGTCTGTGTGTCTGTCTGTCTGTGTGTGAGTCTGTATGTGTGTGACCAGTTTTTGTGGCCGCGCTAGAGCAAAAACTACTGCATGAAATCGAACAAAAATTTTTGCACATATGTACCACCATGTGAACTGGTGCACCTGACTTTGTTTAGCGAATTCCTCCAAGGGGGGTGGAGCAATCGCACGTGCTCTGCGCGGGGGTGATTGCTATATCTCAGGAAGTAACCGGCGGAATCAAACGAAAATTGGTCCATAGGTAGACCCTACTGAGTACAGGTGCTGATTCAATTTGTTTGTCAATATCTTGAAGGGGGGTGGAGCAATCGCACGTGTTCTGCGCGGGGGTGATTGCTATATCTCAAGAAGTAATCGGCGGAATCAAACGAAAATTGGTTTGTAGGTAGACCCTACTGAGTACAGGAGCTGATTCAATTTGTTTGTCAATATCTCGAAGGGGGGTGGAGCAATCGCACGTGTTCTGCGCGGGGGTGACTGCTATATCTCAGGAAGTTACCGGCGGAATCAAACGAAAATTGGTCCATAGGTAGACCCTACTGAGTACAGGTGTTGATTTGATTTGTTTGTCAATATCTCGAAGGGGGGTGGAGCAATCGCACGTGTTCTGCGTGGGGGTGACTGCTATATCTCAGAAAGTAACCGGCAGAATCAAACGAAAATAGGTTCATAGGTAGACCCTATTGAGTACAAAAGCTGATTCAATTTGTGTGTCAATATCTCAAAGGGGGGTGGAGCAATCAAAAGTGCTTATTTTGTCATTGCACCTACTGTATCTCGGGAAATATTGCTGCGATTTGAATGAAATTTGGAATAACACTAACTCATTCTGGAAGCAAGCATCGATTAAATTTTGGCGCCAATCGCCCCAGGGGGAGGGTGGGGTGATTTTTGCGCTTAGTCAACAATGCGAAAAATTAATTCATTAAAAAATCGCTTTCACGCTATTTAATTATCAAAACAGCTGAAAACTTTCAATGATTTGAAATTTTTAACTATTGCCAATTTCTTTTTACTAAAAATAAAATGTTTGCAATTAATCTAAACAAGGCTTTTGCAATGATTTCCAATTTCGCTCATTGATTCTGCATTTGCCGGGTTATTACGATAATTGGGAAATTGGAGCTGCTGTCTCCAATTATTCTGGCGAGTACGTATTTTATTTTGTAACCGGAATTCATAAGATAGATATAGAAGAAAGTTTCGTGACGGCCACGACAGCTAGTTTTATTCATTTCTCCACAACAAAAATAATTTCTTTTAAATTATTTCTGGGGAAAAAAGTCACATAAATGTACAACATTGAATAAAATCACTTTGGTTTATAATAGAGGTAATATTGCAATCGGCGGTCAGTACGAAAGAATACGTAAAATTCATAAATTTCGAGATCAACTTCATTTAGGGGGGTCATTAGGTCCGTCATTTAGGAGGTCGGTGCAGGGGTATTGCCCCCCCCCCCTTCCGGTTTTTTGGTACAGTTTTGCATACTTTATAGCAATTTAATGGATGCAGTTGAAGGATATGACCATATATGCAGTTCAGAAACTAAAGTTACTAGTTTTGAAACATTTTATACCATGGAATATTATATTGTATTCGTCACGGTGTGTTTGTGGGGGATGATGCTTTTCTAATATGTTTTACATGTTTGTTTGAATAAAGCAACATTTCCCCGCATGTTTAGTGTTTCTTTTTTGCATTCGCTAATAACATAATTATCAATTCTGTCTGTCAATTGCGGATTCATAATTGTCACTCTGTATATGCTTGAATATCAAATTTTTCTTGTTGTAAAATTGGTATCCACTACTATTAATCTGTGTGCGATGCAGCTGTGCAATCAGAATAAATTAATGTCTGTGAGAAAAATTAAATACTAGTAATAAAATTCTGCTATACATACACCGCAATTAAATGCAATGCGTGTCAACCGAATATCAATCAGAAATTGAGAAAAAAAAAATTTAATTCAATCTCACATCGGGGAAAAAAGACCGATTCTTTTTGGAAGAAAAATATCTTTTAAAGACGCACTGATATATAATTATATTAACTTGTCAAAAAGGTTTTTTTTTTTGGTTGTGCTTCCCCCCCCCCATTTTGGGGGGGGGAGGGGGTCCGGAGCGCAGCAGGTTTTGAACCTGTTCCGCCAAGTGGAACTGGAACTTTTCCCATCTCTACGCTCAGTCGGTAAGTTAACATAATATTGAGAAATATATATATATATATATCATGTCTTGTTTGTTTTGTTTATTTCCAGTTTTTGCTATTTATACTATCCTTTGTTCGAATGTGTTGCTTTTATCGGATGATTCTTCATCCTAAACTCACACTTCTTGTATTGAAAAAGGGGCTCCTTGTAGCCCCGAAACAAGTGTCTACAGTAGAGATGGGTAAAAGATCCCGGAGCTGTGATTTTGAACCTGTTCCACAGTCGGAGTCGGAACTGGCAGTTCCGGAAGTGGATCGGAACTGATAGCTCCGAGAGGCGGCAGCGCCATCTGTTATCGTACGAGAGCTTTTTAGAAGGGCAACTACCTAGTTCCGATCACTTCCGGAGCGGTTCCTCGAACTTGTTCCGAGGCGATCTGTTCCGCTACCACCAATTAGCGTTGAGTATTTCATCATGACGCAATCTGTTCCAAGTGTCTTATCCCGGAGCTGTTCTTTGCACCTGTTTACGTAATCAGTTCCGATTCAACCAATCAGCAGACAGGATTTGACAGCGGAGCAACTCCAGCGGGTCGGAGTTGTTCTTTGCACCTGTTTACGTAATCAGTTCCGATTTAACCTATCAGCAGCGAGGATTTAATAGAGGAACAACTCCAGCAGGTCCGGAGCGGTTCTTCGGAACAGGTTCAGCGCTTAGATTTTAATGGCGATATTGCTCTGTTTCACGTTATTCAGGCCCGTTATTTGGGGATGGTTTTAGTTGTCTTTTGATAAAATAGAAACGGCCTGACTGACGGATTAGAGGGGGTAGGGGGAGGCATGCAATTCCCAAAAAGACAATGATGATGACCATATACCATTAATTATTTTTTTATCAATTTCTCCACAACAAAAATAATTTCTTTTAAATTATTTCAAGGGGAAAAAAACCCATACAAATGTACAACATTGAATAAAATCACTTTGGTTTGTAATGGGAGTAATATTGCAATCGGCGGTCAGTACGAAAGAATACGTAAAACTCAGAAATTTCGAGATCAACTTAGGTCCGTCATTTAGGAGATCAGTGCAGGGGTATTGCCCCCCCCCTTCCGTTTTTTTGGTACAATTTGGCACTGAGTTTGCACACTTAAAACCAATTTAATGAAGCATTTAATACGCAGATTAAGGAATAACTTTTCTTTTTTTCGAAATAATGTTCCTATTTTCTCTTATTTTAATTATACTAATCAGTGATTTTTACTTTTCGCATATTTTCGGTATTGGATTCCAATGTTTTGCAATCGCTAAATCCGGAAATGATATTCAGTACTAGCCATCGTTCAAAGTTTCTTCGCAAATCATGGACTAAAAAGAGGAATAATAATTTTTAAAAATCAAATTTTGAATTTTGAAATTTATTTCTAATTTTTTGTAATATCTTTTTTTTACTCTTGTTATTTTTGCTTATTAATCGTTGTTCTTTCAAATAAATGAAAGATTTAAAGAAAGGGGCACTTTAACTGTAAATTAACTCCCCCCCCCCCAGAAAAAAGAAACTGAATGTCTTTTCAAGTTTGATTTTTGATTAAGTTAATTGAATTTTAAGAAGTATATCATTTGTGTAAACTTGAAGACACATGTTTCAGAGCTGCAAGGGATTTTTTTTGCATGTGAATTCAGAAAGGATGCAAATATCCGATAAAAGCTGTTTTTCATAAGAATTGACCAACTTCACGCATCGTAACGATGAACTCCCCCCCCCCCCCCAAGTGTTTCTTTCAGGCATCTTTCCGGGGGGCACTGCCCTCCCGGAGAAAGTCAACTGCCCCCCCCCCCCCTCCGGAGGAAAACGCAGTTTGCACTATCACACATAGAAAATGAATAAAAAAAAGTAAAAATATTAAATGAGCAAGTAAGTAAAAGTAAAAGAATTAAAAGAGTAAATGTTTAATAAATGAATACAAAAATAAAAGACAATTTTAAACAATGTTAAGAGGTGGCATCAAAGATATCCTAGAATTGCATTTTAGCACATCTATTTCAAAAAATACTGGGGGAGACTTAATGAAACTCATCCTTTTTCTCTTGCCATCATGAAAGATCGCCTGTTTTTTTTTTTTTTTTTTTTTTTTTTTTTTTTTTTTTTTTTTTTTTTTTTTTTTGTGGTGGGGTGGGGAGTCAATTTCAAAACACTTATAGAGAAAGTTATAAACTGCATCAATTTGCATAATTTTGTAAAATATAGTCTACAAATACGTTTTTTGGACCTCATTTTTTAAAATTCAGAGAAATTTGGCTTATTGTTCTGCCAGGTTAATCGGGTCATAGTATACAATTTAGGCATTCGTTTGAGATATTTCCCCAATATTTTAAAAGCGATACTCTTTTTCGCAATAATGAATTGCATTCACTTCTGTACTGGCAGTCTTTCGGTCGTGAGAAGTCTTCATATGCATTTAGTGTATTATACAGTTTAATGAAAGAAAAGCACAACAAACATTTTGTTTTTGCCTTTTACAATCATGCAATTTTATTTGACAACTTTTATTATTATATTTCAATGTATATATAATTTTAATTTAATCAAAATATGTCAGTGAAATGAGATTTTTATGTAATATACCTATGAATGGTAAATGATGTGCACAGTTGTGAAAGAAAAAATACTCCTATTCGGAACACATATACAGTTCAGAAACTCAAGTTACTAGTTTTGAAACATTTTATACCATGGAAAATTATATTGTATTCGTCATGGTGTGTTTGTGGGGGATGATGCTTTTCTAACATGTTTTACATGTTTGTTTGAATAAAGTAATATTTCCCCGCATGCTTAGTGTTTCTTTTTTGTATACGATAATAATATAATTATCAATTCTGTTAGTCTAGTCAATAAAGGGTTTAAAAAAACAAAAAAAACATGCAGTTTTGCAAATTGGCACTCAGGTACAGGAAGGTCTCCTGATGAACATACTAAAAGTCCCCGGTGGTGAGGGGGGAGCTCGCAGCGCCACCTGGTGTTTTATGGGTGTTTTTTCAGTTTTCGTCTTATGTCTCAAAAACTATTTACTTGCGAGAAAAAATGTCAATTAATGAATTAAAGATCATAAAATTATATTTAAAATTCTTTTTTAGTTTTTATTATAGCTATAATAGTTGTCGAGATATTGAACTTCAAAGTTGGTCAATTTTTGAAAAACCAACTATTTTTCCCCTCTTTTCCATTTTTGGAGCCGCCTCAGTGATTAATTTGATATGATTATTTTCTTCTTTCGACCTGAAGTAGTACAGGTCATTAAGGCGATTTGATTTCTTGAAACGGGGAGGCAGGTTGGAAAGGAAGGAGGCGAGGAATAAAGGAGGACCAAAATATGTGCTAGTTCACTATTTTTCCCTCTACCATAGTTCAGCAAGCGAAGGCCCTAAGTAAGGGTGAAAAAATAATAATATAGTTATAAAAATTGGCACACGTGAAAAAAGGGCTCTTGGTGAACGTACTAAAAGTCCTCGGTGGTAGGGGTAGGGGGTGAGCTCGCAGGGCCACCTGGTGTTTTATGTGGGTTTTTTCAGTTTTCGTCTTATATCTCAAAAACTATGCATTCGCCACCAAAATCATCAATTGGTAAATTAAAGAACATAAAAATACCTTTAAAAAGAATGGTTTAGTATCTTATAACTGAAATAGATGGAATCAACTTGATATTTAATTTCTAAGCTCGTGAGATTTTGAAAACCTATCTTTTTCTTTTCTTCTTTCTTTATTTTTTAGGACTGCGAAAGGAACATTAATCACTTTTTTTTTTTTAATTTCGATAGTGCTGTGCGATTTAAGTTAACTAAGGTCCAAGAAGACCTTAAATCATGTTAGAAATAAAACATATACCTTTCTGCGAAAAGGATTAAATTTGAACTAAACATGCCAATCACCGTGCCACAAGAAAACTTTCTCTCCAATTCCACCAACAAAATTAGATTAATAAAGATGATCGCAGAAAAATTTGTAAAATCTGGCATTGAGTTCCGTTTGTGTGATGATGACGTTGATGCCATGATAATTCGAACCTCTTTGGAAAAATCTCTCTCTGAAAAAAATGTTGTTGTCGTAGGTGAAGAAGTTGATCTTCTTGTTTTATTAATAGCTTTGACTCCAAGTAATAATAATATTCAATTTCCTTAAACCATGCAAGATAAAGTGAGCACCAAGATTTTTTGTTCACAAGAATTACAAAACACTTGCAAGTTCAAAAATCAAATTCTCTTCCTCCATGCTTTCTCCGGGTGCGACACAGTATCAGCTACATATAACAAAGGCAAAGACAAATTCATAAAGTTGTTGCAAAAAAATCATTTGTTGGGATACGTTCCGGAAGTGTTCTCAAACCCCCTTTCTACCCCAGAGCAGGTAGCGGGGGCAGGCCAATTATTTTTCTTGGCTTTACATGGGGCTCCAGTAAATGTAACTTCTCTGAATGAACAGAGATTTATATCTTTTCAGAGAGAAGCAAGAAAAATAAAACCAGATCTTGTTTCCTTCCCACCTACTGAAGATGCCGCAAACTTTCATTCATTAAGAGTTTATCACCAGATTCAAAAGTGGTTGGTGAGATTACTTCCACCCGATGCTTGGGGATGGAAAAAAGCCGGTACATCAAGGAAACATATAAGAACTTCAAGGCTTCCTGCTCCTTCTCTCCATGATTTTTTGTTCATGCACGGAAGGATGTGGTACAAGATGCGGCTACAGAAAATCAAGGATAAACTGCAGCATTGCTTGCATAAACTGGCAGGGTATCTGCCGTAACGGCTCAAAATTAGATATCACATTAGATGAACAGTCAGATGACGAAAGTACACATTTAACTTGAGTTACAATGTCATTTTTATGTTAGTTTATATTTATTCTACATCTGTTCTCATTTTTTATTTCACTTATATTATTCTTTTTTTTAAATGTTTGTTCTTTTTTTCATTATTTTAATTATTTATCCTTTTCGCAGAAGGGTAAACGTTTTATTTCTAACATGATTCAAGGTCTTCTTGGACCTTAGTTGACTTAAATAGCACAGAACTATCGAAATTTAAAAAAAAAGTGATTAATATTCCTTTCGCAGTCCCAAAAAATAAAGAAAGAAGAAAAGAAAAAGATAGGTTTTCAAAATCTCACGAGTTTAGAAATTAAACATCAAGTCGATTCCATATATTTCAGTTATAAGATACTAAACCATTTTTTAAAGGTATTTTTATGTTCTTCAATTTACCAATTGATGATTTTGCTGACGAATGCATAGTTTTTGGGATGTAAGACGAAAACTGAAAAAAACGCACCCAAAATCCCTGGCGGCGCTGCGAGCTCACCCCCTACCACCGAGGACTTTTAATACGTTCATCAAGAGCCCTTTTTGCACGTGTGCCAATTTTTATAACTATATTATTATTTTTTCACCCTTACTTAGGGCCTTCGTTTGCTGAACTATGGTAGAGGGAAAAATAGTGAATTAGCACATATTTTGGTCCTCCTTCATTCCTCGCCTCCTTCCTCCCCAACCTGCCTCCCCGTTTCAAGAATTCAAATCGCCTTAATGACCTGTACTACTTCAGGTCAAAAAAAGAAAAGAATCATATCAAATTAATCACTGAGGCAGCTCCAAAAATAGAAAAGAGGGGGAAAATAGTTGGTTTTTCAAAAATTGACCAACTTTGAAGTTCAATATCTCGGCAACTATTATAGCTATAATAAAAACTAAAAAAGTGTTTTAAAAACAATTTTATGATCTTTAATTCATTAATTGGCATTTTTTCTCGCAGGTAAATAGTTTTTGAGATATAAGACGAAAACTGAAAAAACACCCATAAAACACCAGGTGGCGCTGTGAGCTCCCCCCTCACCACCGGGGACTTTTAGTGTGTTCATTAGGAGACTTTCCTGTACCTGTGTGCCAATTTCGAAAACTGCATGTTTTTTTGTTTTTTTCACCCTAATTTTGACCTTCGTTTACTAGACTATGTCTGTCAATTGCGGATTCATAATTGTCACTCTGCATATGCTTGAATATCAAATTTTTCTTGTTGTAAAATTGGTATCCACTAGTATTAATCTGTGTGCGATGCAGCTTTGCAATCAGAATAAATTAATGTCTGTGAGAAAAATTTAAAATTCTGCTATACATACACCGCAATCAAATGCAATGCGTGTCAACCGAATATTAATCAGAAATTAAGAAAAAAAAATTGACATTCAATTTCACATCGGAAAAAAAAGACCGATTTTTGTGAGAAAAATATCTTTCAAAGACGTACTGTTATATAATTATATAAACTCGTCGAAAACCTTTTTTTTTGGGGGGGGGGGGGAGGTTCCCCGGAGCGGAGCAGGTTTTGAACCTGTTCCGCCAAGTGGAACTGGAACAGGTTGCACTTGTTCCGGCTGCGGAACTACTTTTCCCATCTCTAGTCTACAGTATACCTGTAAATTTGTGCATTTAAACTCTATATCAGGGCTTCCCAAACTGTGGTCCGCGGACCCCTTAGGGGTCCGCCGAGCTTAGTCGGGGGTCCGCGGTGAGTCACGAAAACAAAGGGTTTTAAAGCTTTAAAATTAATTTTTTGCTTTTGAAAACCAGAGTATTTATTTTCGAAGTATGCAGTTGCCCTTTATGCCATACTCAATATTTTGAGACAGGTTGATCAAGATCATGTGATCAAACCGTTTTCTACTCTGACAAAATCGTACTGTCTGTCATCATCTACTTATATTAAAAACTGAGTATCTTTCTAACTATTTTTCTTTCTAACTATCTTTCTTTCTTTCTATCTATGTCACGTTTCTTTCTCCTGAACGCCCCTGAACTGAAAGTCGAACTAGGTACCGATGGATAGGTAATTTTTCAGGCTTCATTAGTTTCAATTTATATAATTATACGATTTTAATTAGCGAAGATATCAATTAATAAGTAGTCAAATTTAAAGCGATTAAGCCTAATAAATGATTAAATATGAAATCCATTCTTGCAAACCGTCGTTGCTATGAAACAATAATAAGAATGATAATGAAAATTTTGAATGAAGGCTTAACT
Source organism: Uloborus plumipes (assembly GCA_038373865.1). Taxonomy (NCBI): domain Eukaryota; kingdom Metazoa; phylum Arthropoda; class Arachnida; order Araneae; family Uloboridae; genus Uloborus; species Uloborus plumipes. Next base: position 5,248 of record JAXGGA010013218.1, on the reverse strand, counting down.
AAATCAAACACGAAACTCATAAGCGTGCCACTTACGTAATATTTTTATCGCTAGCTACTGGTAATATTTTGAAACATTTATTTGTTGAAGAGCCATCTACTTATATTAAAAACTGAGTATCTATGTCTGCTTTTTTTCTTTGAGCGAGCTGAACTTACTGAAACTTTCCTCACCATCTTGAAGGCGTGAAGCATCTCAATAATTCGAATGATTTTTTCTATATAGGAAAAAAGTAAAGGCGTGAAGCGCCTGTAAGCGAGCCGCCTTGGCGGGGAGTAGTTTCTTGAAATTTTTTTCTCACTACTTTCAAGGCACGAAGTGCCCGTGCAACGCCGAGACACGTGCGTGGTATGTCTTGAAATCGAATGAACATTAAATTATATTAAATAATATAACTTCAGCATGAGGTAAAAGTTAGAGAGGGGGGACGTTATGCATCAACATGCCGCAGGAAGCTAATCTAGCTGCCCTGGCAGCTAGTGGTAATATGAATATTTGATTGACATAACTTCAGGCTAAGCTTTGGAAACTACCTTCCAAGATACTTTTAAGACCTCAATTTCAAGAACTTTACCGGAGACGGTCCCCGAAACTTCACTCCCAGATGAATTCACCGTTGATCGTATGGATTAGTGCTCTTACAACTATAATTTCGAAAAATTTCTGGGGAACAGTTACTGACCTCCACTTTCCTTAATATCATCAGGGTTAGTCTACGTTTGAAATTGTAAATTTTAATTTTTAAAAATATCCGGGATCTTTCCTTGCATCCTTTGGTTACCCAAATGGCAGATTCCTACGTTTATAACGCTTCCATTTCTAAAAAAATTGTGGAGCGCACGAATATCCCTTTTTCCTAACATAACTAAATTCTAAAAGTGCGTTTGAAAAGCTGTAATTTAGCAAATTGCAAGAAATTATTCATTGAAACTTCAATTAAAAATAAAAAATCCGGCAGATTATCCCCATACCTTATTTAATCTAATTGTTAACAAAAAGATCTTTCAAAAGAGAATTTTTAAAGCAAGGATTTTGAAAAATCGCCTGATGTGCTGTCTTGGACCTATTGCTCCTCCTAATATGTCTAAAAAAAAAAAAAAAAAAGGCCTACTGGCGCGTTTTTAGGACTTTTTAAAATTTTCGGGGGCGGGTGCCCCAGGAACTGCTCTAACATCGCCACAAATCGTATAAAATTGCGTTTTTTTTTATTATTCAAGGTATAGTGTGCAAAAATGTAAGCACTTAAACTAGGTTCATATTACAAATGTAAAAGTGCAGTTTAACTTACGGTTTTTGTTACGAAAGATATATTAGTAAATATGAACTTCTTTTTACTGACAAAAGATAAATTTGAATATTTATGATTGTAAAATTGAGATTACGAGCAAAATGCGCCATAATTTGTTTTTCTCTTGCAAAAGTAACCGTCAAGAAAACTAGGCAGGGTCTGGTTTAAGTTAAATTTTCAACTTCATTTACTTTGAGGGGAGCGGGAGCGTGGGGGGCAAACAATGTTCACATTTGGTTGAGAAAAAATGAATCTCCCACTGGAGGAAAATCCTACATATGCAACTAGTTGATTTATTTAAAGTTCAATTCACTACGAACAAAAATTATCTTTGCACTTTCTCAACGACAGGGACCCGCTCCGAACTTTGATTCATGAAAGGGGTCCGCTGCTTAAAAAGTTTGGGAAGCCCTGCTCTATATGATATATAGTTCGCCCTACGAGGTGGAAGAGCGTCGAACACGAAAGAAAGAGCAAGCACTTTAGTTATCTTGATCGTAGAAACGATCAACATTAACAGATACGTTTTATGCCATTCTTTCCACTGGTAGACAACGCAAAAGCGTAACCAAAAACGATGGATCCGATTTCGAGTCATCATACTGTATAATCTCCCTTGCATGTTACTGTATGTGATATATAAATCATTTAGAGAAAATCACCAAGTTCATTTTTAATTATAAATGTTCGATGTGTGATTCTTTTGCGATGCAGCATTCAAAGATGGATTTACAGCAGTGAAAATGCGTGCGTCGCGCAAAATTTCACTTTTGATTGAATTTTGAAAAAGTAAATAAATATATTTCGACAGCAAAGATAGCTTGGAAAGTAGCTAATATTTTTTCTCAGCTACTATGCAAGTCAATTGACTTGAAAGTAACCCCAAAGAAAAAGTACCAAAGATGCAGTTCATTGTGTGACTCGTGTGTGTCACCACACTTTGCCGAGCAAGAGAAATTTGATGTATCAACTTTTCTTATCGACTTGAAAAAAAAGATAACAAATAAATTATTACTCCTGCAGTAAAGAAACACATTTGCTAAATTATTTATTACTCAGTTCTATATTATAGAATACTTGTATACCTTGGATTTTTTACTTATTGGCACAGGGCGTTCAGTATATTTATTATGAAAGCCGTAAAAATCATGTGCAGAATTTTTGAAAAATAGTTACAAAAAGTGCCAACAGGTGACACTGAGCGCTGTAATTGCAATACAGTCATCTGTATATATTGCTCATAGGGGGGTAGCATTGAAACATAAAAGGAGGTAGTAGAGAAAATATCAACGTAAAATAGGCACAAATAAGCAGAGATACTGCAGACACGTGTTTCGGCGTTACAAGGAACACCTTTATCAATGCAAAAAAATGTTGAGCTTATATTTTTTGCATTGATAAAGGCGTTCCTTGTAACGCCTAAACACGTGTCTGCAGTATCTCTGCTTATTTGTGCCTATTTTACGTTGATATTTTCTCTACTACATCAATAGCACAAAGGTATTTATTAACTTCAAAAAAGAAGGTTTAAGCAAACTATACTATTGAACAACTAGTGTCTCTGTAATCGGAATTTGACAGGTTTGGCCACAGTCCTACTATACTGTCTTTGAAAGCTTCTCCTTGTTACTATGGGACTGTGGCATAACCTATGCAAATTCCGGAAAAGGCTATGCTTGAAGTTAGTATGTTGTATAATTGAAGAATAGTTTTGCTAGTTGAAACCTTACTTTTACGTTTCAAGGCCAGACAGGCTCTTTCGCTAAAACTTTTAAAACACTATTTACAGTCACTGGTTTTGAAATTACAGCGTGCAGCGACATCTGTTTAGACGTCTCGTAACTAATTTTTCAAAATTCTGTACATGATTTTTACGGCTTTCACAATAAACATACCGTTTGTTTCATTTCAAAATCGACATTTTTGTTTTCGAGATTTTCGATTTTGAAATCAGGGAGTCATTTGCTTTGAAACAGCCACGTATGAATGCTGTCACGTATCCTTTTTTGATGATAAGTTAAAAAGTCGTGTAAAAATAATTTGATAATTGTGTTCAAGTTCAGATTACTTGGATTGTTTGAATTTAGTTTAAATTCTTAACTTTAGCTTATTTACTTCTTTTCACTAATTAATCAAATAAAAAGATATTTTTTTTTTTTTTTGACAGTCGTTATTTTTTATTTTATGGCTAGTAAAAAGAAAAAAAAAACATGACGTGTGTAGCACTGTCAAATCAGTCAATTCGAATACGCTTAAAACGAATTACTGGTAAAACGAATTTAAATTCCGAATCCCTTTCTCCTGGCTGTTGTTTCTTGTCCGTCTTAAAGCACGAAGTACTCTTTAGAAGTACTCCATGGCTGTCGAAAAGAGTTATGATCCCTTATGCAACGTTTTTTGGGATCAATTTGTTGTTATTTCGAGCTCCGTTTTTGCAAGAATGTTGCAAATATTGTCAGTGGATATAATTGAAAGTATTTTTCTTTTTTTTTTTTTTTTACTTTATTGGAAACTTTTCTTCATCCGAAGGTAGAGTTTTTTTTCTTATGATTGGGGGGAGTGAAGTCAATATCACTTGCTAAAACGCATATTTTTTTTTTTTTTTGAACTGCAGAAAATTACTGAAATTGACCTTCTGAAATTCAACCATATCTCCTCCGAAGCTCAATTTCTCCGACTACGTTATTGAGAGCAGTCGCGAAAATATTACTAGGAATGGCAATCTCCCACACTAGCCCATGTCCTGCGAGCGACCAGCCGCTAGTCTGGGCCTCATCCGGAGGCCTTTGGCCTTCTCGCTTTTTGCGACTCTCTATTCCCCTACCGGGAAGAAAACGCTTTCTTGTTAGGCGCTCCTTAAAAGACCCCTACTATGTTAGGATGGGCCCTAAGAGTAGGTCTCTTCCTTGCCCACTTCCAGCGCGAAGTTAGTACAGAGCGTGGGGAATTTCTCTCGCTCTGCGATTTCCTACACTTTGTTCCTCTAAACTTTCATTTGCTTTATGTTAACTCAATCATGTTCCCTCTCTCACCCAAGCAGCGAAAAAGAGTTTCGCTCTAACGCACATTTTTCTCATGATCTATATCTGTATGGAAGCACACGAGAAGAACCACCTAAAATTATTAAACTAATAAAACAAACCAATGGATCTCTTTAAGAATTTAAATGTGTAGTGTGGCACTACTCGTGTTGCGTCAATGTAGGAATCGAGCAGTAAGAGAAAATGATTTGCTTGAAATTAAAGCTACGCCATCTGTTGGAAGTAACGGTAGGATAAAAAGTGTAGGAAAATTAAATATACCTAACATCAACATAATGAATGATAAATAGGACGCAGTATAGTGATTCGGCCGAGGCCTGATGAGTAGGGTATGTCATAAAAATAAAAGTTTTATTTTCGACTTGGTACACGCACTTTCCTATGTATTCACTCATCTTAAGTTGATTGGTACAAAAAAAAGTTTTTGGAAAAAAAATTTAGCTACCGGAAAACGCAATTTACATAAAACTCCGGTGTTTTTTCAAAAAATTCACTACCTTCAGGTTGAATACGCAACATAGCTGCGGGAATTTTTTAAAAGATTGTCCTGCTAACTTAAATGCATGTTTTTAACTCTAATGAACGTACTTTCCGAATAAAAAATATAGTTAAATATACATTTCGTCTCCTTTTAAAATGAGCAGAAACTATCGGTAATCGTTCCTACGAAAACGGGTTACGCTTCTGGTCAATCACACCGCTATCTTCTTTGGGCAGTCAGCTGTTCAGGGAAAATGCCACTTGCAACTGGGGAAGTGACCCACATTTTACTTATTTACCTCCCTCCCCTATAGATTACTTTTGATCAGCAGACGCGTTTTGACTAAAATGTCTCTCATCCTGCCTAAGATTTTGTATATCAGTTGCGCTTTCCGACAAAAAGGCAGGTTGAGATTCTCTGTTTTGTTTTCTTAAAGGA
>JAXGGA010013217.1:0-35970 GCA_038373865.1 Uloborus plumipes | reverse complement strand
TGGTCAAATCCGTTACCAAATGTCAAGTCCATTACCATACAGTTTTTGATCAACACTTTAATGATCACAAAAATCGTTTTGAGCTTCAGGGACGCAAATAATTTCAAATGAAGTTGGTTCAGGAGCTATAATAAAGTTTAAAAGTAAGATTTCATATTGATTTTGTATGGTAATGGACGACAATTTTCCTTGCAACTTAAAGTTTTACAACAGTATTTGAACACTTAATTATGCATCCAAGTGTACAACCAATTACTTTTTCACACACCTAAAATGTGTGAAAAAACATCTGTTAGTGATTCTAAAAGAAACTGAAATGTAAGCATATAGTGAAAGTGACCCATATGCAATAAAAGTGCTTTTCTTTTTTCTCAAACTGGTTGTGATGTATCTTGCAGGAAGGATTAAATTTACGCTTTCAAATGAAATTAATCTCTTTGAAAATACAGAAAAAGCAAAACACTTATGAGCAAGGCCGCGCCAACCCTGATGTGTGCCGTCGTGCAAATGACATATGAGCGACTTTATGCAACGGCCTTCGGCCAGTCGCATATGCTGAAAGTTATTGCCCCCTCCCCCCCCCCCCCCGCGCTTTCTGTCTCGAGTTTATCTCAAAAATTCGTACATATAAAAATTTATTATCATTTTTCAGATTTTTTTTGTGTCTGGAGAATCTCCAGACAATATTTGCCGATTAAGAACTTTTTTGGAAAGTTATAAAGACCTCCCGTGACCTCTCATTGGGAAGCTTGGCACTACCATCTTGCAAATAGGAACAAATTCATTTAATATGTAATACTATGCTCTAGATTTTAAAAACTTAGAGGTAAATATGTACAAATATGAGTGAGCATATATTTATATTTTAAATTCGTTATTTGCGGAAAATGGCATTACTACATGAAACCTATTTCCACAGAATTTGCATTCGATCCAAAGCAAAGCATGCAGGATGCACAAAATAAGAAAAAGAAACTATTTTAATAGAAATAAACTTAATACATTTGCTAGAAGTTAAATGAAAGGAAATGACCTTATCGAGCCTTGCTGTTAGCAAATTGATTTTTAAGTAAATACTGTCTGATCTTCTGAAGTAAAACCTTCCGTGCATTTACGCATGCGTCAGGTCTTCTCTGATCTTACCAAAATAGGGGTATCAGATAAGATAACAATAAGGGGAAGAATAATAAAAAGCATTTTGAGCAGTATTAACACAGCGTGGAATGATGCTCATTTCAAATACATAGTTTAGTTGAATATGACGAACGGATATAGCAAACGCAAGTTTTTAATTGAAAACTTCGGAAAGTTATCAACCACAACCCATCTATCCTTTTTTTAAGTGGAACTGTTCACGAGTGCTAGGCGCGGCTTTCAAGGACGGACAGTATATGTCTAATTTTCGTAAAACGTTACTTTCGATAGAAATATGGAAAGATTATCCGATTCATCTTGATCCATAGTTGATGTGAGGTAATTTTTAAGAGCAAGAATCTGAGAGAGTGTCACGCCTGTGATTCATGACCTCTCAGATTTTTTCCAAGAAATTACCAAATGTTTATTATCTTATTGAAAGACAAAATCCATAATGTTTTGTTCCAAAGTTGAGTTGTTTAGTTTTTATGGATCCCTAAAGGTGAAGGTGCGGCATCAAAAATTAAGCGGATTTTCAAAACATGGAAATTGCTGTGAGCTAAAATTCTTACCAGGAACTGTTGAACTCCAATTTTCTTTTTGTATATTGAAAAAAGAAGGTTCAAACTTTACAAAATGAATGTTAAATTTGAGGTAAGTCGTTGCCGTAAGGTCAGTGAAGGCCCTCAAAAGAAGGCATTTTTGACGTTTTTCAGCATTTTTGAGGTCCAAAAACAGCTCGTATAGTCTAAGATCCCACCGCAGTTTATCTACACTCATAGCATACACTCATCACGTATATATCAAATTAAAGCACATTTTTTTCTGAATGTGATGCACTAAGTCTTCGGATGTAAAAGTGCCCGAAACCTATAGGCAGCCTGGCCTAAACGGGACATATGAATGTAGTATTTCTACACTCATTGCGTACACTCATCACGTATATATCAAATTAAAGCTGATTTTGTCCTGAATGTGATGCACTAAGGCTGCCTATGTAAAAGTGGCCGCAACCTCTAGGCAGCCTGGCCTAAACAGGTCACATGAATGTAGTATTTCTACACTCATCGCGTACACTCATCACGTATATATCAAATTAAAGCTGATTTTTTTCTGAAAGTGATGCACTAAGGCTGCCTACGTAAAAGTGGCCGCAACTTGTAGGCAGCCTGCATAATAGGTCACATAAATGTCAAATTTTTAGACTCATCACATGTATATCAAATTAAAGCAGATTTTTTTCTGAAAGTGATGCACTAATCTTCCACTGGAAAAGTGACGCAACCTATAGACAGCCTGGTCTAAACAGGTCACATGAAAGTAATATTTCTACATTCATTGCGTACACTCATCACGTATACATCAAATTAAAGCTGATTTTTTACTGAACGTAATGCATTATGGCTGCCTAAGTAAAAGTAACCGCAACCTCTAGGGAGCCTGGCCTAAACAGGTCACATGAATGTAGTCTTTCTACACTCATTGCGTACACTCAGCACGTATATATCAAATTAAAGCTGATTGTTTCCTGAACGTGATGCACTAAGGCTGCCTATGGAAAAGAGGCCGCAACCTCTAGGCAGCCTTTTCTAAACAGGTCACATGAATGTAGTATTTCTACACTCATCGCGTACACTAATCACGTATATATTAAGTGAAAGCTGATTTTTTTCTGAAAGTGATGCACTAAGGCTGCCTATGTAAAAGTGACCGCAACCTCTTGCCAGCCTGGCCTAAATAAGTCACATGAATGTAGTATTTCTACACTCATCGCGTACACTCATCACGTATATATCAAATTAAAGCTGATTTTTTTCTAAAAGTGATGCACTAAGGCTGCCTATATAAAAGTGGCCGCAACCTGTAGGCAGCCGGGTCTAAACAAGTTACATGAATGAAGAATTTGACATTTATGTGGCCTGCTATGCAGGCTGCCTACAGATTGCGGCCATTTTTACATAGGCAGCCTTAGTGCATCACTTTCAGAAAAAAATCAGCTTTAATTTGACATATACGTGATGAGTGTACGCGATGAGTGTAGAAATACTACATTTATGTGACCTGTTTAGGCTAGGCTGCGTAGAGGTTGCGGACACTTTTACATAGGCAGCCTTAGTGCATCATGTTCAGAAAAAAATCAGATTTTATTTGATATATGAGTGATGAGAGTACGCGATGAGTGTAGAAATACTTTTTTTATGTGACCTGTTATGCCAGGCTGCCTACAGGTTGCGGCCACTTTTACATTGGCAGCTTTAGTGCATCACTTTCAGAAAAAAATCAGCTTTAATTTGATATATAAGTGATGAGTGTACTCGATGAGTGCAGAAATACTACATTCATGTGATCTGTTTAGGCCAGGCTGCCTAGAGGTTGCGGCCACTTTTACATAGGCAGCCTTAGTGGTCCACGTTCAGGAAAAAAACAGCTTTAATTTGATATATACGTGATGAGTGTACGCAATGAGTGTAGAAATACTACATTCATATGTCCTGTTTAGGCCAGGCTGCCTATAGGTTTCGGGCACTTTTACATCCGAAGACTTAGTGCATCACGTTCAGAAAAAAATGTGCTTTAATTTGATATATACGTGCTGAGTGTACGCTATGAGTGTAGATAAACTGCGGTGGGATCTTAGACTAGTACATTTCAGTTGCCACGGCAAAAGTAGTGTCGTTTGAAAGACCAGTGTAAGCACTTTAAAATAATGTATAAATAATCGAGGAAAGTTCAACGTGCCTTTAGTTGCGTAAGGCCGAAATATGAAAAATGTCATATTTTACCGATATTCAAACGGTCATAACTTCCTCTGAAAACAGCATATTGATTTTTTTTTTGCCAATGTCATACTCTATTCTTTATCTTAACAGAACAGTTGAGTCCTTTGAGGCGAAATGTTAAAAATTTTTTGACAAAAAATGTATTTTTTCCTGTGCAATTTTTGTAAAAAACTTTTAAGCATTTCGCCTCAAAGGACTCAACTGTTCTGTTAAGACGAAGAATAGAGTATGACATTGGCAGAAAAAATATTTCAATATGTTGTTGGCAGAGGAAGTTATGACCGTTTGAATATCGGTAAAATATGACATTTTCATATTTCGGCCTTACGCAACTAAAAGCACGTTAAACTTTCCTCGGTTATTTATACATTATTTTAAAGTGCTTACACTGGTCTTTCAAACGACACTACTTTTGCCGTGGCAACTGAAATGTACGAGCTGTTTTTGGACCTCAAAAATGTTGAAAATCGTCAAAAATGCCTTCTTTTGAGGGCCTTCACTGACCTTACGGCAACGACTTACCTCAAATTTAACATTCATTTTGTAAAGTTTGAACCTTCTATATTCAATATACAAAAAGAAAATTGGAGTTCAACAGTTCCTGGTAAGAATTTTAGCTCACAGCAATTGCCATGTCTTGAAAATCCGCTTAATTTTTGATGCCGCACCTTCACCTTTAGGGGTCCATAAAAACTAAACAACTCAACTTTAGAACAAAACATTATGGATTTGGTCTTTCAATAAGATAATAAACATTTGGTAATTTTTGGGAGAAAATATGAGAGGTCATAAATCACCTCATAATGCTAGGCGTGACAATTTCTCAGATTCTTGCTCTTAATTATTGTTTTCAAAATAATCTCTCAGTTGCAGTTACTGAGACTGGAAATATTTGGAAAGGAGTGAGTTATAAATCATTGCAAATAATATAGCTCTGAGTTTCCATCGGCGACACTTACGTTTTTCTCTATCTTTTTTCAAAAACTACAATTTGTGTATGAGTTCCATACTACTGTCCAACCTCGAAAGGCGCGCCTAGCACCGTTGAACGATTCTATATCAAAGAGGGGTGACCACTTGATGATAAGAAAATACACCATGGTTCTGCTTAGTCCGACATTGTTTTATTTTTCATGAACTGATAAGGAAGAGAAATAAATTAAAAAAGAAAAAAAACATCAAAACGCAAACCCACACGTGAAATAAACGAATTCAACGAAAAACAAAACCAAGCAAAATCTTCTCACATTCCATATCTCTCTTCTCACCTAGACCTGAGGCATGTGCAAAAACATCCGATGTCGCTTTAAAAAAATATCAAACAGTATGTGTATCACTTTGTTTTTTATCAATAATGTTTGCAGCTACTTTTGAAATTAGTTGAGTCGTTGCTGTTCTGGGTGTTTATTGAAGTCGGAAATATTCTTCAAAAATTTAAAACCTTCTAAATGAGAAATTCGAGATCAAACCTTTCACTTGAAACAATATTGAACGTCAAACATTCAAAAAACTTAATTTACTGTAAAGCTTACTTCTTCATTCTCGTTAAGAACGGATATCACTTTTTTCAGAAAATGTTTTTTAACCTTTGAAGTCTTAACATCTGTACTAAGCTTCCAAGTGCAATTAAAACTTTTCTGCTTACGCGTTCTTGCTGATACTACCTGTTACAAAATGAAGTGTTCTGCTTTCGCTTCCAGTTCATCCGCCATCTCTCCATAGTCAAGCAATACCACACACACAAAGTTGAATTTTAGAATTTTGTTCCCAAAAGCTTTTGACTCAAACAAATTTTATTTCGATTATTTCATATCATCATTCATTCCTACCCTAGTTCAAATTTTAATGGGTTTATTGCGTCTTTGTATCAGACAAAGGTTTCAACATTGGATTTGAAGCATCCTTTTTTAAAAACAGACGAGTCAAACTGATGCTAAAAAATTGTAAAGCTCTTGAACTGACGAATCCCCCCACCCCTCCACATATGCACACACACGCAGAATAAATTGTTGGCTCGCAGCGTCTTTTACGGCAAGGTTCAAACTGTAATTGAATAATTAGCAACAATTTCGCGAGGTTTGTTATCCAACATTTTTTCCCGCACCATTCTGTATGTAAGACCTAAGACGTATGCACAAATTGTGACACAATATTCACCCGAAGATAAAAAAGAAAAGCTACTTGTGTGTTTCGTCACATATGCTTAAGTTTATGTACAAAAGACATGCTGAAATAGCATTTCCGCCAAGTTTAAACAGGGAAAGATTCGCCTCTCGAATAAGCAGTGAGACGAATTGACTCTTTAAAGAGCAGTATAATTTTACCACTACTATTAGATGAAATTAAAAGGAAAATTTAATTTTATGGTTGGATTTTTTCTCTCATTTCGAAATTTTTCAATCAGTGGAGTGCTTTCGGACCTTTTTTTCGGACGGTTTTGGAGGTTCGGACCTTCTTTTACTCCGGTGCGGACGTGCACCGCACGACTTTGCTCATAGAGACGTCGCGGCTGTGAGTGCACGTCCAATTATTTGGGCTTTATAACTGTCCAAAATTCAGAATCGCCAATTTTGAAAACCTTCTTCTTCAGTGTATTTTGCACAGTGCAAGATGTATATAAATCTCACGTGCGTTTCATTAAACTTACGATGGGTAAAGATATGTAAAACAAGAAAAGGAAACGATCATACATTATTTCTGTATTTTCTAACCAATGTTGAAACATGTAAGCATATAACGTACTTTTTTTTTTCAAAGTAGATAACTGTTCCACCAATCATCAGCCACAAAAATTTCAACCTGCTCCTTTCTTTTTAATGTACGTTAGTGAGAAACCCTAGCTGGAATCGAGCATCTTTGTTTCCAACTCCATCATTCGCGGAATTCGTTTTACTTGTAATTATACGTTTTTTGCACTTGTGATTACGAAAGCAAAAAGGAATTTTAAGTTTCAAATTTAGATCCTTTCCATTCTTTTGGTTGAACAGAGAGATAAAATTTTGTGCAGAGATAAATTTTGGCTACTTTATCTAAGAGTAATTGAGTGTGAAAAATTTGACTTTTTGAATGTGTGATTGTTAACGAATGAAATCCTGTCTAATTTTATTCCAGAGACTAGGGGTAAATGGATTACCCCATCTTATTACCCCATGAGGTTGAAGTAGGTAGATAATAGGGCTCGACCGATGGTAAATTTTGGACGATGCCGATTGAGAAAAAATGTTGAATAAAATTGAGAAAAAATGTTGAGTGATAAATAGCAAGTAGCTAAAAACTGGTTAGACGTGAGTTCTGAGTCCTTCCATGCAGAGGGGGTTGAACGTGCTAGCTCTAATAGCTACCTACGTGCAGTAGAGGCCATCGATCCCCCACAGTCTCCCCGATGACTTAGGTGTTATTTTCCTCCCTATGGGAGGTAAATTTCATTAGGATTTACGCAATATCAATGCCGTGCATTACTAAAAAATACATGTAATAATTTGCAATAAATAAAAAAGAAAATAAAGGAAAGTTAGCTCTTTAGAACTACTAAAATCGTGCTAACATTTCTTAATGCGAAATTTTTAAACTAATGTAAGTTTTTCTTTTGCGAAAAATTGTGATAAGCAAATTTTGGAAATTCGTGTTTCTGCCGCTGCAAAAGACAAAGTTCGTGCGTTTAGGACTACATTAAGGAATATATTTTTCAGAAGCTCCAATTATATTTTTTAAAACTCGTATTTTCGATTTCAAAAAAATATTGAAAAATCCTTTATTTATATTCAGTTTATATATTCCGATAGAATCCAATTAGCGTCCCAAAAAAAGTCCAAACTAAGTTTGTACCACTATTATTTGTGTTTAACGCAAACTACAACTAATTATAACTGACCGAGTACGCAAATTTTTAGGCTTTATGACGTAATGATTGCACGTGGTTCTTCTCGGCTGATTCGAAGTTAGCAGTGAGCGGGATTTAGACAAGAGTGCCTGTCAATAGCTCTTTGGAAAATTTTGTCTTTAAGTGAAAAAATCGCTAAAACATCGTAAAATAAATGCTGCTGTTGAAGTTTTTTCCTTCTCAATTGAAGTGTCAATCGTGTGCAGTGCCAAAAACTCAATGTTTTTGTTGCAGATGAATTCATTACGTTCAGCAGCCATTTTAGAAATTTGAATTGTCTAGTGGGTAAAAGTTCGGATTAGCGAGTGCATAAAAAATCACAAGTTCATAATACATTAAATTTAGCATTAAGTGCTGAGTAGCTGTTTACTCTATTTGTTTGAGAAGTTTGTCTTAATACTTGACCTATGCAGAATAGAAAGGTAAGCTTTAAATTTTTCAATTAAACTGCTACAACAATGTTGGTAGCTGTATGGTTTGTCTAGTGCTGTATAACTTTGCTAATTTTACAAAATACTTCTTTCCGTGGTTGAACTATTTAATTTTACTTGCATATATATTAATGTATGGGCGATTCTCTGTAAACTCGTTATTTTTAACACGAAATCTGTCCGGGCACGGTTTTTTGAAATGTTCGTATAATACTATTGCTCAGAAAATGAATATTACTTTGGTTTGAAAGAGGGCCAATTGAAGTTTGTGTCTTTCTGATAAATCATGATAGGGGGTGAGTCCCCCGCCTAGTATAACTAGGCAGGGGACTGTGCCAGGTGACTGTGTTTTTGCTCTTTGCTACGTAATATCTGCAAAACTATTCGAACATAATTAGTTACGAGACTACCTATAAATTTAGGCACAAATCGTGGACATAATAACTAATACGTTTTATAATTAAATTTATTGACATTAATGAAATCACTTCCCAGAGGACTGTTTTTGCAACGACCCTGATGCATACTTTCATCACAAATGTGGCTCTCAAACTAAGCAAAGTAGCATTTCGACACCGTTCTCGGCGATTTCGACAAATTCACACTGATTACTTTAAACTTCATGCCGAAAAGAATTTTCAAAAGTTATAGATTTTTCAAATTACAGCTTTGAATTTGTTGCAGGGGACTGATTGAAAAAACTCCGGACAGAAAATACATGACAATTTTAAATTTTGAAACACGTAATTACACCTTATTTCATAAGAAAAATAAAGCTTCGTTATTCTATTTTTAGACATAAATTGCCAAATTTATGTAGTGTTAATAGGTTTTTTGAAATATTATCTTTAACAGTTAGACTATGGAACAGCCAGGGGACTGTTTTTGGCGCTTAGATAATTTCTAGAAAAGAAATTAAAATTGTTATCACTCCAAATACAATTGGGCCACAAAGTATTAATGCTTTACTTGTATTAAGAGCGATAATTACTTTATTACACTTTATTTTTAAAATACTCAGTCCGGACAGCCATTTACCAGTTTACAGATAATCGCCCGTATGCTGATTTATGAACTGAATTACTGCGAAAATAATTTTTAATCATACTAGTAGTATGGTTATTTTATTTTTGAAGTTAAAATTACTTGTAAAAATATGAACTGGTGTGTTTCCCGTGAAATATCGCAAATTGAACCTTTTTTTTTTCTCCTCTCCCCCCCCCCCCTACTTAAGTTATTTAGTGGAATGTTAGAAAAATTTCGTCCACGTAAATGCATACTTTTAAGACTTCTCATTTTCCATGTATGTAGATTTTACGACGGAATTGCTGCTACAGAAATGGACTCACTTTGGTATCTTTAAAACCGTTAATATGGTGACATTTTATTCAAAACAGTAGGCAAATAGTTTTTGATAATTTAGTAGCTTTTCTGTTTGGAATCACTTTATAGTATTTTTATATTTATGGTTGGGATTGTTTTGGGGATGTTTTCCTCGGATATTAAACAGTTTTGCTCTTTTTTGTAGAATACAAGAATAAGGTTTTGAGGAGTGATATACGTGCCTTCAAAACGTTATTTGTATTGGTATTTGTTACGGTCCGTACTATTATGGAAGTAAGCTAGCTTACATATTTCAAAATTTTTAGTGTTTCTTTGCGTAAAAAAGTTTCTACTTTTTGGTATTTTTGAATCGTTTATTAGAGAAGTTTCTTGCTATGGTTGTGTGTTTTATCTCACACTATGCTACACAACTTGTTGGCACAAAAAAGCATCGTCAAGAAGGATACAACATGTGAGATAGTTAAGTGAAAGTTAAAATAGCTGACCTATTTCAAAATGAACGCATCAAAAATTTTCTCTGAAAGTTATTGTATATAAAGATTGAATAATATATTTTGTATGAAAACCTGCGTTGAACTATTATTTTTCATTTTTGGCAGTTATTTTGCACCTTCAAAAAAAGGTAGAAATTTTGCACCTTAAAAAACCAAGGGGCAAAGTGAAAAATGAAATATTTTTACTATGAAAAGTTTTCTGTTTTATGATTGACAGTAAGTTTCATCAAATTGACGCGTAAAAAATTAATAAAGGACATATTAATGAAAAATAAACAAATAAACAAATTAATGAACTCATTCATTTGTGAGAAAAAGAAAAAAATAAATGAAATAAGGAACGAATAAGAAAATCAGTGAACGAATGAATAAGTGAATTAATAGGTAAAAGAATGTAAATTAATTAGTACGTGATTTAAAAAATGAATGCATTAGTAAATGAAATGAACCATTTCACTTTGCCCCATACACTTTGCCCCACGTGCACTTGACAAATTACATTGAACATTTAAAATCAAAATTCGCTTAATATAAACGAAATAAGTATTGTACTGGATACCAGTAGATCTCAATTATTTTTTTAAATAATTACAAAAATTTTAATCGTATCATAACAAATATTTTTGAAAAAACACGAATGTTACAATAAGTGTATCAAATTTTGAAAAGGAATTGTAAATTTTTTTCGTTGATCTTTAGATCTGTCTATTTGTTGACAGAAATAGGCTGTTTAACTAGTTAATTTGTTAAAATATTACGCGCTGCAAACTGAAAATATTTTGCCATTTCACTTTGCCCCACATTCCTTTACTTAAATATTTATTTATCATGTATGATAATGTGAATTTTTTCTGTTGGCTCCAAAAAAGCTCCGTTAAGAACGATGTACGAAGTTTGTCGTCGTGCATCGAATTCCTAGCGAGGCTTATTTGTATCCTTATTTTTTTTTCCAATTAACGTAAGTTGCGTTGGCTGCACAAATTAAATTTCAGAATTTCGGTTTTAGAGCTTAGTTAAAATTAATTTGTTTTGAGTCTATGCTCGTGGCATTATATTCTTTTGAGAAATACGTTGATAGTAAAATCGTAGTTTTTTGGACGAGTTAAGCAAATTAGGTCAATATGCTCAAATTTAGCTTGTCGAAATTAAAACCTCCTCTAACCTAGAATTAAAATTAGTTTCATAGCCTTTGTATATTTGGTGCCAGAGATAAAATCGCTTTCGTTATGTCCTCTAAATAAATAGTAATATATTATCGATGAAATATGATAAGTATCGTCATTTTTTAGATACTTTTTCCGTATGGGAAGAAAAAGTAACTTTTTGCAAAAGATAGTTGAAATTTCTCTAAAGTACGAACTAGGTTTTTTCAGGATTTGTTTAGTAACCTGATGCAGTTTTTGAAACTGTAATCTAGTCTAATTCTGTTCAACTTCATTATCAAATTATGAGCGTCAAACTTCGAAAAAAAATTAATTTTTAAAGATTTGTATTGTCTCATTTAAAGTTGAAGCATTTCAGTTAGTTATAATTTCATGATTTTTGGAAGACTATCTATATGAAAACAAAGTAAGCTCAAAGTTATTGTGAAAGGACGTTTATGGCTGGCCAGCGTAAACGCGGCCCCATAGCATCTATAGCCTTGAAATTTAGTACAAAGTTAGATTGAGCCCCGTGTATTTGCACCTCGGAGCTATGTTTCTTAATTTCGAATTATTTTTAAGCGTGAATTTCATACTTCACCACATTGGGGGACAAAAATTCCCCCACCCCCTAATATGTCGTTAGAAAGGGTTTTTTCGAAGATGTTTGTTCCGTTTCTTTCCATTAATTATAACAAGAGATGTGATTCAATTTGAGCCATTATTCAAGGTTCACCTTGAGTAAAATTGCATTACCATGCGACCAAACTGCTCAAATCTTTTCAAGGTAACGTTCGACAAAAAAACCCGATGACTTTTAGTTTTGTTCATTGCTTGTCGTAATTCAACAGAATATACAAGATTGCTTTTATCGCAAACTTTTTTTTGAACGTTTAAGAAAGGTTGTCATTATTATTTTTTTTTTTTTGGAAAGTGATTTTATATAAATTACATTCCGTGTTTGTGTCGACTTTTTTTTTTCTGCTAGGGAAAGGAACTGGATTTTCTATTTAGTCTAGATATTTTACTATGTTTTTAAACTAAATACTTTTTTTTTTTTTTCATTTTTTAAAAT
This sequence comes from Uloborus plumipes, assembly GCA_038373865.1. Lineage (NCBI taxonomy): Eukaryota > Metazoa > Arthropoda > Arachnida > Araneae > Uloboridae > Uloborus > Uloborus plumipes. The sequence goes on along the minus strand of JAXGGA010013217.1, from coordinate 23,690 downwards.
GTATTTGGAGAATTTTAAATTGTGAAAGAACTGTTACTGTGCTTTTAAAGGGTATGTAGGCATTTCAGAAAAGATTTTTTTATTATTTTTCAGCTGGGATGCCGTATTCGGTGGCTTATAGTTGACTTTGGCTCTAAACCACCAGAAGCGGGTTGGTGATAGTCGCAGAAGGCGGTGAGGCAGGCGACGAACGGGGGTTGGCGAGCGAAGCGAGAAAGCGGAGCCCTCTAGTAAATTTTTAAAAGTGAATTGTTCTAAGTTTTGGCTGGTAAGTACAATCTAATCCTAATTAGTTTTTTTTTCACTTGTTATATTATTTGACAAAACGCAGCCCGGGAATAGAAGAAACTAATCTCAAATTTATAGAAACATACTAATTGATTAAAAATTTCAGTGTACATAATGCACTTTTTTGACAACTTGCACCAAGTTAATGTATACGGGTGATTCTACGGTCAATGCGTTTTTGTCCCCAAAGAAAAAATAATTTGTTTAATTTCACACTCATTATATCACTAGTAGCAGCTATTATGATTGTAGTGGTAAGGGTCAGACGAAATTTAAATTTTTGGGGGGTTTATCGATACCAGGGGAAAATGCGTTGCCAGGGGAGTGACACTATTGGCGGAATTCTGGTTTTATTTACAATTTAACTTATTTTTCATTGTAAAATCATAGTATGGACTCATTTCTATAAGTCCTGTATTCAAAAAAATTTTTTTTTATTACAACGCAATCGCGAAAACACTAAATGTTGCATACAAGTCGCACCGCAGATCTCAAATAAAAATACTTCCCACATTATTTAAGTTCATTCAAATTGCTTTCACTGGAGCAATTAAGATTAAAAATTAAATTAATTATGCTTATTACAGTTTAAAAATATTTACATTATTTTGGAACAAAACTGCCAAAGGAGTGACAAAATCACACGTTATCTATAAAAACAGCATCACGCGTTGTTACTAGAACTTCACGTAAACCGTGATACCTGCACACAATAAGCATTACATTGTACATACGCACACTTATGTAACGATGAAATATAAAGTTATACTTACCAGGGGAAATGCTACAGCGACTGGTGCAGTACGCTTTGAAGCACTTTCAACGAGAACCGATGCAATAATATTCGAATTTTTTTAAAACCTCTTAGCTTGCTTTTAACTTTACTCAGTATTACACTGGTTATTCGCAATCAAAATCATCCTTACGCATTTTCTATGCTAAATTTCAGTCTTTGAAGTTCACCAGGTGAGGGTGACACTGTTGGCCCGTTGAAAAGTGTTTTTTTTAATAATAAATATTTTTTCAATGTTTACGGATGAAATGTTTCTCTGTTAATGTAAGTGTATGATTATGGCGAAAAACATTATGCCAAGTTAGCAAAATTTGAACGTCGAACATGTTTGTATAAAAACTATTATATGGACAGGTCAGGGCAGTATACATTTGACTATTTTCAACTATTCATTCTAAAATAAAATAATTGCAGTGAATTAATTGGGTGGTCCATATAAAAGATAATAGTCTGTAATGCTTCAGCATACAAACACATTAATAAAATCAGTTTTATATGAAGTTTTTCCATTGGCCGTCTGAATTCAAATAGAGTAGAATCACCCATATAACTAGTGCGCGCAAACGATATTTTTTAAAAAATATCGTTCCCTTCAAATTTCATAATTTTGAAGGGAAGCTTTCAAAATTTTAGTATACACTATTAAAATTAAATACAAGCCAACTAGTAAAAATAACATGAATATTTTGTGGATACTTTATTATTTGTGAATAAATCACTTAAAAGTAGTAATGTGGGAAATCTCTATTTTCTCATTGCTGTTTTAGTTGTCACTTCGGTTGCTGGGATGGAGTATTTTGTAGTTTCCTAGCTAAAAAATAGATTTAGAAAGTAATATTTCAGTCCTTCTAATGGTGAATTTTTTGCTGTATATTATAGCCTAAAAATATAAACTTGATTTTTGTTAGAGGTAATGGTTTAGCGTGAATTGACCCAATAATGCTGACAAGATTTCTATTTTCTATTAGGAAGTTGAATTGGTCGAGCCTATTCTTGAAAGTAGCATCTTTTAGCTAAATATAACATTATTATTCAAATATTTTTTTCCCATTTTTTATTTTGGAAGACTTAGTTTATATCTTTAAGTAGAGATAAGGAAAAAATTCATTTTACAAATTTTCTTTTGGTTTGTATCGAATATTTTTGGAGTGACGAAGTGATTTATGGTGTTTATGTAAATAATTGCTGATTAATACTAATGGACATTGAGTTTAAAGTGAATAAATTATGAAACTGCAAAAATGATGCGGATGTATATAAATTAGAAAATTGTTGGAACTTCTTGACCGTACTTTAAAAATAAATATTGATTAAAAAAATAGCTTTGTGCCATAAAAACTGCATACACATTCATAACATATATCGGAGCTATATATCTCTTTTCTTCAATGAAAAAATACTTCCTCAAGAATTTTCTGCTAGCCCAAAAAGTGAATAAATACTTATGCGTTAAAGTTCTCACTCTTAACTGGTTTGTTTAAATTTGTTAAAAATACAAATTTCTGCTGTTAAAAAAAATTCTTCCGGTATGAGACGTTGGCGAAAATAAAAGTAGATTTTTGAATTTACTATTTTTTGGTTCTAAAAACATCTAATGCTATTCGATTTATATACTTAGTTGGAGCTCTTTTCCAGAAAGTATTGTGATGGGTAACTCAGATTCTCTTAAATTTTCTTCATAGTAAATACGCTGTTAAAATAAACTTGTGGATTATTTTGCGGGTAATTTTTTTGACCCTTACCAAAAAAAGGCTAATTTTCGGTTTTTCTTTTTAGATGTGGTCATTTTAACGTCAAGAGGTTTTCCCTGATGATCTCTTGCGATTTCTAACCGTAAAAGTAGAAGAAAAAAGGGTAAAATTGAAGGAAAGGTAGTATGTAAAGTTTTAATGCCGAAAGACTGAGTTGGTTTGAAATAGCGAGAGTACAAATATTTTAAAACTATAACTGTTATGCAGCTCATTTACAGTTAAATTTCCAACTTTTATCCTCCATATGAGTAACTTATTACTCATGACAGTGTTAAAATTGAAGATGCCAATAGTGACGATGCGTTTTACTACGAAACTTAGTTTTGCGTTTATATCATCACAATGTGAGAAAAAATGGAGTTACAGTTGATACTCTTCAAAGAAACAAACTTCAAATATATAGGTTATTGCATGCATTGTTCTAGAAAAATTCTCCAAATAGAGCCTTAATTTTTATATTTAATTTTGTAACTGTGATTCTGTACAGATTTACTCAATGTTAAAGACAGTTTATGCATCTTAAGATAATCATACAGAGTTGAACTAATTTCGCAACAAGTTTTAAATACTAATTTAAACTTATATATATTTAATGCAAAGCATCACTGGCTTAATTTGAACCACCTATAAGTTGGAAAATCCACGAAGAAAATACTCCAGTTGAATTTGAAATATGTATTATGGGGTGCACTCTTCTGCAAGGACAAAATAGTTGATGATTTCACTATGTATAGTTAAATTCAAATGACTTTCAAATGATTTTACACAAACTGGCAACTCTTAAGCATTTTCTATTAAGAGGCCACTTAGCAGCAATTTTGCAGAGGCCTCTTAGTCATCAAGAATATAAATCGTTATTCATTACTAACCCTTCATTAAAATTATCCGTAAGACCTTTTTTATATAGCAATTGGTCGGGTGATTGTTACCTCCAACATTGTTTCTTGTGCCGCCCACCCCCTCACGCAATATTTATCAAATTAAGATCGGAGCATTTCCAATGATTTTGGTTTTAATATGAATAACACTGAATCAATACCGTAAGCGACATACACGTAAAAGACATATTTGAAAACGTTAAGCGTAGAAGTACAATTCTTGGATGTATCACAGCACCTTAAAAGTTCAGGGTTTAAAGAAAGTGTTCGGTATTTGTTTTCGATGTTTTTACTCTAAAACTAATGCCTAGTTTTATATTAACCCTTAAAGGATTTGCTAAACATGAGGTTATGTAAGTTCAATGTTAGAAATTGACAGGCAGAGGAATATAAACTTAAAATAATGATCTAAATGGGCATAAAAGTTTTTATTGTATCAGTCAATGAAGTAATTAACCACCTATTTCAGAGATTTTTAGTAAACACTGCATTTAAATGCACAGTAAGCACATGCATTCAAACACATTTGGTTTTGTTTCTTAGTTTTGAAACTATTTATAAAATTGAATTATTTTTGATTGCTCCAATACACTAAATTTGACAATAAATAAATTGCTGTCTGGAAAGCACAAAACGTTCATGTTTCCGTGTAAACTTTTTCAAATTAGAAATTGTTGATAAAAGCTATAAACATATATTTCTAAGATCGCAAGCACATTTTCTTTTGGTATTAAACTGGGTTTTTATTCTAAGTTTCAAATAAACATAAACGATGGTTGCAAAAATCTTAAGATCAGTTACATGTGTTTGCTATTTTCTCTGCTCAAAATATGGCAAGAAATAACATTTTATCAGAGCTCAGCTGACTGGATAGAAATGCCGGCTTTCTATTCAGTCACATCGAGCGAATAAGATTAAGTTTTACGGGTTAATGGGAGTGGAATTTTCTTCGAAATTGTGTAAGACATAATTTATTTTATTAGCGAAAAAAATTGCAAGTATCTATATTTGGTTGAAATCGCCTGTAAAGTTAAACATATGTCAGTTGTTTTATTATCAAGTCGAATGTAAGAGTATCGCAAAATTTAAAAATTTGACGAAAGCATAATCGAAAGCTCGGAAAAACTACTTTAAATTTCTGCGAGCATCCATGAAAAATGTAATAGTATGATTCTATTCCCATAAGCAACAATGAAACTTACTCTTAGCAGGTATACCCTTAGGTAAAACATGGTCGTATACTAACTTTAATAGCACATCCTTTCTATGTTTCCCCTTTGTTTAAAAACCTTTTCGGTGTGTAAAGTTTCAACTAACATGGTCGTATACTAACTTTAATAGCACATCCTTTCTATGTTTCCCCTTTGTTTAAAAACCTTTTCGGTGTGTAAAGTTTCAACTAACAAGTTCCTAAATCATAAGTACGTTTTTAAAGGCGTAGTTTGAACGTTAAGTGATCACATGACGTATCTTAAAAACCAGAATTGGAATTTTCCATTTACAAGTTTTGTAATGCTGACGAGTTTAAGTTTACATCGATGTCACTTATGGTACTGCTTCAGTTGTATACAAAAACCATTAGAAGTAATCATTTGTTGCTAAACTTCGGAATACATATGAAATACACCCGTCCTCATAACTTAAGTTACCTCATTACAAAAAAATCCATAAGTTAGTGGTTAAAGCGTTCCATTTATTCCTCTTTGTACGCTCATTCTCTTAGTTTTTTAGAGTATCTTAACCATCAAAATTTTGAAAAATTAAAAGTACTCAAATAATCTGGTTTTTTTCTGCTGATAAAAAATAAACTGAAATTTTACAAGTACATTTCAAACTAAAGAGCGGAAAAAGTATGTTAATTACCAATAAAAACGGTAATAGTTTATTACATATACGTTATTCAGCTTTCAGTTCCGGAATGAGCGAAAATTTGCAAATAACATCTGCTTAAATAGTTACTTCAGTTAAAATTGTCATAACTGCACAACTAAAATTCAGTGAAGTTAAATTGTCACTTTATTTTTGGATTCCGACAATTATGAACTATTGCTCTTAAGAATAATTGCATAGTAATACTTTGGTTATGATATTTAGCTCTTGTTGCAAAGTTAAATACGTAAGTCTTATTTTTATCGCTCTCAAGTGACGAATTGAGTTTCGAATGGCAATTCGAAACTAAATTCGTCAAAATAAAGTTATCCTTTTTCGTATGTCATACAACAACAAAATATTTTTTACTTTAAGTACGAGTAACTATATAAGAAATTTGTTACGGAAAATACAGATGTTACGTGACAAATTTTAACGCCTGTGTCAGAATAACTCATGTGAAATTAGTAACATTTTCATTTAAGTGGTATTTCTTAAAATTGGAATTGATCAGTTTTTGTAAAAATTTTATACCTTTCAAACATAATTTTTTGGTGCTGATAACCTTTCATTAAAATTGTCTTTAAGACAAGCAGGTCGTGTTCGTGAAATTGAAGTTTATCGGATTCAAGTTGAACAGTAAAAATCTAATTGTTCGACACACTGAAACAAACTAGTTTGAAACATGAACAGTAATTAGTCGAATGAAGTAAAATATTTATATATACATTAAATATCATACATCTAACTTCTCAAATAGATTGAGTAGCTAAATGTTTTGAGCTCTTGGACGCCAAGAATCTTGGTCAATGAATAACACAACTGGCTTGTATGAGTTCTAATTAAAGTAAACTTCACGAAAAGTTAATTACCCTTCAATAAGTTTTGCATTATTGAAGATCATCAATTGGGCGTGCTTAATTTAAAATAGATTCAATCCTTTTCTAAAATCAAAACTGTTTTTATGAGATCTGTGATTCTTACTAATTTCTAATACAAATTAGTAACTAAGACATTGTTAATTTTCAGATTATGAGTAACTGAAATAGTAAGTGTAGTAAACGGTTCATATCGAGTACAAACTAGCATAACTGGTTTACTATTGTTACTTTGTTGCCCAGAGGTATATATTCATTTTAAATTGAAAAAATAGATGAATGAAAATGGGTCTTCAATATTTTTTGTGCTGATAACTGCATTGAAATTCAAATGCTGATTACTACATTCAAATTAACTTAAATTTACATCGTACATATATACTTTTAAGTTAAACCGAAAAATAGGCTAGTAATTTAGAAACGCCATGCACTATTAAATTTTCAAATATTAAAGTAATATTCAAAGTTTTTAAAACTTATACGCTTTGCGTTAACATTTTTCTTTTATATTAAATATTTTATAATTTTCTGGAGGAAGTTGTTTCAAACAAGTTTCGTATTGAAGCACTTGATTTTCAACTAAGCGAAAATGAAATTTTTTTCGGAAATGTGCAGTTCTTAACTTTTAATGACTTATTCTTTTTTTGAAACTCATAAAATTATCATTATTTACCTAACGTGAACAGCAGAAATTTTAAGGTGAGTGGTACAGTTGAACAAATGGTTTGATTTCATATACTAAAAAGTTAAAAAGGTGCTATCAAAAGCAGAAAAATTCTTAATTGCATGCATGCATGTAGTGTTTTTTCATTCATACATTTTACGCACCTTTTGACTCTTGATTCCAATTCTTTTGAGACAGTGTCGTATTGTACCTCCACCATTCCCCATTAAAAAGTAATCATTTCATAATAATGCAAAGTAAAAATATTTCAAAACACAATGTATACGAAATTAATTTCTAGTTGAACATTGATTTTAATGACTTTTTATTCAACTGTTTTTAATGGCATTTATGTACATCTAAAAAGTGCATTTTCTGCAAAATTGTCTAATATAGCATTACTTACGATCCATAAATATTCATCAGTAATATGCATCAGGGCGGTAACCCGACTTTTATTTCGGGGACGGTTTTGCAAAAATTCTTGTGATATCTATACGATTACATTTGATCTCTTTTCTATGTTCTGTTTTTTGTATCATTAGATTATTTAAATGAAGGGGTACTACTTTAAGGATTAATATAAGCAATTGTGAAAATAAGGCTGGTCTATTGAATGAAGGAAAACAATCTGATGTGTGTGCTACAGAATTTTCTTGTACCCTTATTAAATAATCAATGATTCTTTAACAACTCGAAAAAATAGATGCGTGAACCAATTTACGTGCATTAAAAGTAATACTTCTTAAATTTATATTTTATGACACTTATAAAATGATTTGCATGTAGAGGTGAACAATTTTAAATTTGAAGTATTTTGGGGGTTTGATAGCGGCCTTACGAAATTTGAAGAAAAGCGCTGCATTGCTTATAAGAAATGTTCACAACTACAACAAAAATAAAAAACTGAAGATAAAGCACTGAATTGGTACAATTATTCAATGATTCCAATTTTTAAATAACATAAAAAAATAAATTTAAAAACAAAATAGTAATTTTTTCCGCAAACGCAATAGAATAAAAAGCATTTGTTGAAATAGTGTTAAAAATTTTCGGAGGGGGTTTGAACCCTAAAAACCAATTCCTTAAATACAACCCTGATCGGAGTACACTATACGGAATTTGTGCTTCTTAACATAATAACCCTCTGAAATTGCCGAAAAGTATGGCTTGTGGAATTAGATGTTGCCCTATTAAAGTAAAGCATCCACGTAAAAAGGAAAGTCTTTCCTAGGAGTAACTGGTCAGTTGCATTTAGTTTTATTTTTACTAACCGATTCAATGTTTAGTTTTTACTTTCCTGTCTCTTCTCTTTTTCTAAACTATCAGTTTCTCCTTGGTTTGAATTGCCCCGAATTCATAGCATTCCAAATTTTTTGATCCCACAAAATAGTGGAAAAAATTGCGTGTATAAATTTGCGTTTTTCTTGCTGAACTAATATCGAAGCATGAAGTAATTTTGTTCAAAGAAATGGAATTATTTCTGGGACTAGATATATGCTGTATTGTCGTGGGGTTGTACCGAGTCCAGGTGTCATTTTGCTTAAGCAAAATTGTGAAAACTACAACTACTGTCGTTTTTTAAGCAGAAAACTGAGTTCAAGATTTAAAGTCAATTAAAAAGAACTAAAAGTAGAAGAAATTAGAAAATGTGAGATTAATCTAATGTAAGAACAGCAATTTAAATTTCAATATTTCTCTCCTATGAGACATGCAAAGCTAATTTGAAAAACTGGCGAAAAAGTTTTTCATCTAGTCACATTATAACCAAAACTAAAATTTTAGATTTCTGAAGTCAGTTTCAGGAAATCGGCTCGAAATTAAAATGCCTTCTCTTACAACAAAAAGTAAACACTATAACAGTTCCTGCATAATAAGTAGTAAATAAACTAGTTTTGTCTAGGGCATGCAAAGGATTATTCTTACTTTAAATGAAAATAACTCTCAATCAATCTTAAACACGTATTTATGAACAGATTTACGAAATCGTACAAATGTCTATTGTTCGTGGTATGGGAGGTAGTTCAGCATGATAGCTTCCCTAAATATTTCGCAATATTTATTTTTATGTGAAATAAAGTATCTAGTACCTTACTTCTAATCTTCTGAAGATCGGTTCTGCAATTAAATTCCTGTGATTGAAATATGGAGAGTGGGATATGGTGGGACAGTTTCTTTTTTTTAATATAGTTTAAGTTTAGTTATAAAGAAAGTGTAGTTGTGGAAAACGATTATTGAACTCTTTAGACATTTTTTTCATAATTATTCCTCATTATATTCCATTTTCAAAAAATGGATTTTAGGAAGGCTCTCAATGCTTTTCCCACTATGCCCTATGTGGGCATACAGTTGGACAAGGCATGGGGTACAGCGGACCATTAAGAAAGGCGTGGAAAAATCATCTTTGTTAATGCAACACGACTATTAAATATGGACTGAGATGCACACAAAACATAACAAAGCAGTCATCAAATGACGGGGCTTAAATAGTGACAACAGGAAGAAAAAAAACATTCAACAGTATGACGCATTGAAAATGAAGTCTCATTAAATGAAAAAGTAAAGGCTGGGGAAACGGAAATGATAGAATGTAAAATATAAAAAAATTTCCTTCTCTAACATGGGAAATCAGCTGAAGTCTTCAAGAAATAATATATTCCTTGTTATTGAACTGCCATAAGTCATGGGTTTTGGTATGTCAGAGGGTTTGCGAGTACAAAAACTGACTAATGTATTCAGATTACAATTCATAAGTAATATTCATTAGTAATATGGTATCAGCATATAAATGGGTTAGCTAAAGCATTCATTAGAAGTATTTAAATGCCTTTGAAAATAGTTTAAATAAAACCTCATTATAATCAATGTCTATTAACCCTACACTGCATGATTTTTTGTTCTTTAAAAGACATATATGTTTTTAGTGTAATAAGAAAGCATTGGAACATATTTTTAAATTTGAGGATAGATGGTTATATTTGCTTTAAACACAACCTAATACTTGCTTTTTATGCTTGAGTTGCCTTATGCATGGTCATGAGGAAAATAGTCCATGTATCCAAGTGGCAACGCTATACAGTGTAGGGTTAATAGCTTGATTTTAAATATTTTTTCTAAAATACTTGCCATTATAAAACATTTAATTTATAATGAGGAATATTTGAGGTACACTAATACGCTGTCTCATTGCATCTTTGAGAATGCCCCACTGCACCCCCAAAGCAGTATTTTTAAATAAAGTCGAACGTTTAACAAACTTTATTAATGAAAAAAAAAAGCGTGAAAATGAGAAGATTTCAGCTTCAAATTACTGAATTAATAGTGATTATTGAATCATTTATACCTTAAACTCAAAACAGTAAAACATACCAAATGCAGCGAAACTAAAAAGAATCATAAAAAGCATAAAAGTTTCCGTACAAGACGAAATGCTTCCATAACAAGGTTAATCACAATATGGTGCACTTTTTGAATTTTCAGAAATTGAATTATAGAAAATTCAATGAGTCCCATCGCTCTGCCACTGTGTCCCTCTCTCCCCTTAGTTTGTCCGTTTAAACACAAATTTTGAAAATTTAGTGAAGAATAAACCGCAACATCCGTATTCAATTTTTCTTCTAGAAAAGTTGATCCAGATCTACGATTCGAGGGTCACCAGATTGTCTGACCCATACCTGGTCTTTCCGGCATGTCGGAAAATTCGAGGTTGGAAAAAATGATTTGATACCATCCCAAGAACACTAAAAACCTTTAAATAAATATAAGTTATGTACTGGTGTGCCAAGCACAAAAATCTAATCTGCACTTTTTATGAAAATTGAATTATTGTCGCCAGGTGTAATTTGTTGCTACATATATTATCTAAATCCATTGTTTTGTGGTCATTTGTGATCGGGAAATATTAAAATAAAATTTTCGAAAAAAGTACCATCTATGGAGGCATAAAACATTAATAAGTGATTTCTGCATTTGCCGCTCAGTGCAGATATCACTTTTGTAACAAGGCAGTATAGATCATTTTATCAATACAATTAAACGATTTAACTTTATAAAAATGTTAATAAATAATAGCAAGAAAACGCACTATCAAACCATGATTTATTTCGTCTCGGAGATCTGAACTTCATTGGTTTGTTGTTGAGAAAGGCGTTTATTATTATTTTTCCTTATAGTGGTTTGCTTTGAGGTTGAAACTGAAGAAGAAATTAATTTTTAATTTGTTTTGTTGCGAAATGTACCTTGAATTTTCCGGCATGCCGGCTAATACGGGTAATACGGTAAACGAAAGATTATGAGAGATTTACAAAATACCATCAATACAAACTGGTAAATTTAATATTCTTAATAGTTTTAGAGCATTCCTAGATAAAAAAAAAATTGAAATTGGTAAACTCTTTTATGATTAAGTTGTGTGGAACACTTACTTTTTTTCATTGAAATAAACATAGGAGGGTTGTTATGGAAATTTGTAGATAAAAACTACCGATACATAAGTAGAGAAGACATCACCCCCGATGGACCGCCTCTGTGCCTGTCATTCTAGATGACTTACCTTCATAGAGGGTCCCCGGGAAAAGTAGATAAGACCAGGGTACAGTTGGGAAAAGGAACTTTTTCTGATATTTCAAAGACTAAAGGTTAAGAAATTATACAATATCTTAGTTAACATGTGTTTGGCAATGCTGTGAAGACTGGCTACTGCCATATTTTAACTAGTAGGGAAGCTGTAGCCCTCTTAATTTTTGTTATCAATGTTGTCTAATTTATGTAAATGTTTTTTTTTTTTTGAGTTTAAAGTAAAAATAAATATTTAAAAATCAATTTCAATGCATTAATTTAAAGCTGATACTTTCTTCAATGCATGCATGTACTGTTTTTTTCGTTTAAAAATGTTGGTTAACTTTTGACTCTTGAAATATATACTGCTTTGGGGTACAGTAGAGAAGTTCCCTGCTGCACCTTTAACATTCTTCATTGAATAAACATTTTGTAACAGTGCGAATTATTTATAAATATTAAGATTTAAAATGAAATAAGTAATGGTCATTGACTAAAATATACTGCTTTGGGGGTACAGTGGGACAGTGTGCTTTTGCACCTTATTGCCCTTTTTTTTCATTGATTTAATGATATTTTATTTAAACCGCATTTTCAGTGGTATTTATATACATCTAAAGCGTAAATTTACTAAGCTGTTTGTGTGTGCTGTTACTCTAGCATTACTAATGAAAGATTCATTAGAATTGTAATCTGCAAACATTATTCTGAGTTTATGTGCCAAACATGTAACAGCACTGAAATGAACAACATCCTATGACTTTGCGGTTCAAAAACAACAAAAGAAAATATTACAAATTAAAAAAGACTTCCGACGTTTGACCGCGTTTTAATTATGTTTTACATTCCCATTTTCTCACCCTTGAATGTATTTAACGTCACTGAATTGTTTTCAGTGCATCGGTGGTTATTCTAAGAATTTTCTAACTCTAATACCGCATTATTACGTATTTTTAAATCTTGTCTAAATATTTCTTACATGTTTCGTTGGCTATACATGCAGAAATTTGTTTTTCATTGGCAATAATACTTTGTAATAATTATTTTTATGAGCCATTCTCAATGTCTCCTGTAACCCATGTCTTGTATTAATGTACTCCTACATGGGTACAGTGGGACAACTTGAGTCTCTGGAAAATGAAATTTTTGAAAGGGAATGTAAGAAATAAAAGTTATCAAATTTGCATCGACAGTGTTCTACAATGATATTCTCTAGTTAAAATTTAATTTCAACTGAAATTAAAGAATATATATATATATATATATATATATATATATATTAAACAAGTTAAAGCATTCTCTTTTGAAAGCAGCGAAAGCATTCTCTTTCGGACTTCGTATCGTTTCAGTCGAGCAAAAGGCAAACCATGCTTGCAAAAATGTTAGTAAGCTCATAGTCCACACGTCTTATTTTTTCTCTCTGTTGTATAAATAATATGGGTTTAAGTAATACTTTATCGAAGCTCAGCTGACTGGATAGAAGAGCCGGCCTTCTATTCAGTTACATCGAGCGATTTAAGTTTAATAGATAAATGAGTCATCTTAGTTCGAAATTGCTTTGGACATAATTTACTTGAGTGGTGACGAGACTTGATTCTTATAAGAAAGCATGCGTAGGGGAGACAGGGACACAATGGAACAGTTTCCTTTTCTTGTTATTTGCTCTATAACTTTAGTTGCAAGGAAATTTTATTTACCGAACATGGTTGTAGAACTCAGCTGTTAATCCAAATGTTATAATATTTCCTCATTATATTCCCTTTTTAAAAATTTTATTTTTGAAAGACTAAAGTTGTCCCATTACAACTCATGTAGGAGTACAGTAAGACAAGGCATGGGTTACAGGGGGACATTGAGAATGGCCCATAAAAATAATTATTATAAGTTATTATTCATATATGAAAAACCAATTTATGTGTAGGCCATGAAACATGTAAGAAATGTTAAGAAAGGATTTAAAAACAGTAATACGTAATAATGCGGCATTAAAATGAAAAAAAATTTCTTAAAATAAACTACGGTACATTGAAAATAATTCAATAACGTTAAATAATACATAAGAGGATGAGAAAATGGGATAGTAGAATGTGAAAACGTGATCAAGCGTTGGAAGTATTCTTAAAATTAAAATATTTTTCCCTTGTTGTTTTTGAACGGCTAAAAGCCATAGGTTTTTGCTAATTCCAGTGCTGTTACATGTTTGGAGAAGCACATAAACTCAGAATAATGTATTCGAGATCACAATTCTAATGAATCTTTCATTAGTAATGTTAGAATACCGGCGTACACAAACAGGTTAGTAAATGTACGCTTTAGATGTATATAAATGCCACTGAAAATGCGGTTTAAATAAAATATCATTAAATCAATGAAAATTACTTACTCAAAATAGATCTTTAATCTAAAATATTTCGCACAGTCACAATGTTTATTAAATGGAGGATGTTAAAGGTGCAATAGCACACTGTTCCACTGTACCCCCAAAACAGTAGTTTAATCAAGAGTCAAAAGTTAACAAAACTGTTTTAATGAAACAAAACATTACATGCATTCAATGAAGAAAGTATCAGATTTAAATTAATGCATTGATATTTATTTTTAAATTTTACCTTTTGAATTTAAGGTATAAATTAACACTTGCAAAAATTACTTGTGATAACAAATTAAAAGTGCAACAACTTCCCTATCAGTTAAAATGTAGCCGTGAATCGTCTCCACGGCATTGCCAAACGTGTTAACTAAAATATGACAATTCTTTTAATTTCGAAATTTTGGAGAAACTCCATTTTTCCCCCTACACCCAGTGTCCGACTGTAACCCGGTCATCCCAACGTGGTTGAAATCTACTGTGAAGTTAAGCTTGAAAGTTAGCTAAATCATTGTCAGTTCAGCGGGAATCGCAAAATGGCAATTTTTGAGGGAAGCAAAATCGAGCGGCCCTAAAACTCTGAAAAAAAAATACTAGTTTAAAGTTCTGTGATAATCGACAAAAAACGTAAAAGGCATCTTTCTGTTCCCATAATTAACAATAAGAAGAAACTTCAAAACTGAAGAACGTGAAAGTAAACCACGGTCATAAAGTAACTACTTAAATCACACATAATGTGTGTGCTTCTGCGTTGTTTGAAAAACTTTTTCTGTGTGCAAAGTTTTAAATAACGTTTTGCCGAAGCAAAAGCGCATAATTATCAAAATCCTAGTTTGACAGTTATCCGGCCCGGGGGGGGGGGTGTCATGCAATCGAGAAGAATTGGACTTCCTCATTGAAAAAATTTGTAGCGCTTACAAGTATGGCTTTACATGAATGTCACTTACTGTACTGCTTCTTGCTTCAGTTGTATTTATATTAACAGAAATCATTGGAAGTGATCTTATTTTTATTAAGTCTTAGAATGCACAAAAAATATGTTGAGGTTTCAGTGGTGCACACAGGATTTGTTTCCTGGAAGGGGCTAAAAGTTTCGTGAGAGCTCCAACAAGTTGAGTGAAAAACAACATCGATAGTTTCAAAATCCCGACCCGTAATAAAATGAGTTACGCGGCAGAGAAAAGATTCGGGAGTATCCGAACTATTGAAAATATATAGGTTGTTCCCTGCTAGAAACACTTCGAAATGTAAGTGCTGAAAACTCTGGAAAATTTAGAGAAGGAAAGGGCAAGTGGCCCTTCTAAAATGTTCCAAATTTGATAATCTTACAAAAAATCTTTGGTTTAAATTAGGAAGATGACTGTAGACCCTCTCCCGGAAAATTGCCGAAATTCAAGACTGAAGAATTGTTCAGTCTTCGTACTTCTGGGAGAGGCTTAAGCCTCTTATCTCCCGTGAGTGCGCCACTGTGAGGTTATATACCTCTCCTCATAACTTAAATTACCTCATTATAAAAAGTTCATAAGTTAAGGGTATTCCTTCCACTTTGTACTCTCTCTCTCTCTCTCTCTCTCTCTCTCTCTCTTTTGATAGTTTGGATAATCTAAAAAAACTAAGATTTTGAAAATTATAGAATGCATAAATAATCTGCTTTAAGGAAATATGAATTGCAATTTGTAGCACGTACGCAGCATTTCAATCTAAAGTTCATAATCCCCAATTAAAATACGGAGTAAGTTTTTTACGTATGTATTTTGCTTTCAGTTCCGAAATGAAAAAAAAAAAAATCCTTTTTATTATTTTGCAATTGGCACGTAGTATGATAGTTCGCAGTTCGTTAGTTAACTTTTAACCCTTTGACGGTTATGGAAATGAGCAGTTTCCGTTTACTTAATTCGCGCAGCATTAGGAATAAACAGTAGTCGAAAGTGGCAGCTGTTTTCCCCCGCCGTTCTTCCGAAAATGTCGCCTTTCTCTGGCGATGCCGTAGATAGCTCGCCTCGCGCGTTTTAAAAATTTCTTGAAGTATTTATAGTACAGTACATCAGTGCAGAATAATAATGGCGAACGAAGTCAGCTCGTCAGCGAGCATTGGGGAAAAATTTCCCTACGCCAGTAGTGCTCGTTACTAACCATTTCGGTCAAAATCTTGCTCCCGAGCGGAACTCGTTTGCACGCATTATGAAGCACGATTCGATTGCGAGCTGAACTCGTTCATAACCATCAAAGGGTTAAAGCCTGATATTTAGTTTATTTTTTGTAAGTTCACTGAAAAGAAAGTTTTGTGCCGAGTTAAGATGGAAAAAGGAAAAGTTTTGTGCCATCTCAAGAATTCTGGTAACCAGATTCAAATAATTGCCGGTAACTTTCTCCATCCCCCTCCCCCTCTCTCTCTCTCTCTAAAACAAAGTATTCTCTGGGACAAACCATCGACTACAGAAGCGGAGTTACATAAATAAAACAACGAAAACTGCTATATGTGCACCAAATACCCGCTATGAAAGTCACTTGAATTAAAATTGTCTAAAGTGAATTTAATGAATGATACTACAGTTAAAATTCAGTGAAGTTAAAATGTCGAAGTTTTAAGTCGCTTAATTTTTGGATTTCCACAATTATGAAATATAATTTGCAATAGTTGTATAAAAAAATTTTTATTACTGATTTTTAACTCTTGTTGCGAAGTTAGCTATGTAATAGTTTCTTATTTTTATCTCTCTCGGTTTCCAACGGCTCTTAATAAAGTTAGAATTTTGTATGTCATACAGCATGTTAAATATTTTTAATTTGAAGAACGAGTAATTGTACAAGAAGTTTGTTTCGGTAAATTTCCGAGGCAATTAAAAAATTTGAACTCCTACGTTGTAGGCATGGTTCAGACTAAAATTAGTCGTACTAATTTACTATAAAGTGGTATCTTTTAAAGTTGGAATTGATCAGTTTTTGTTACTAATAGATTTTGTTTTTCATCCATTAAAACTTGTCTTCAAGACAAGCAAGGTTCGTGTTCCTATATTTAAAGTTACAGCTTATCGGTTAAGATTTGAACCGAGCTGGCAATGTATTTATGTGCTAACATGTATTTATGTCGTCCAGAAACTGCAGTTTCAATCTTATTAGAGCTTTTCTGTCTGGAACGGACAGTAACCGAACTGGTGGCAGAAGTCATCTAACGAGAAGCTCAGTGTGCCAAATAAAGTGGTTGTTTATGTAAAATGAAGACACCTGCGAGATATCGCAGTAATTGTACGGTTCAACACAAACTGAGGACAAGATTGAACGACTCTTTAATTGGTTGCAAAGCTTGGACAGTTTTAAATAATCTGCTTGTAATTCACAATGTAAAATTAAAAATGCGTTTGAAATTGAATTAAGCATTTGAAACAGTTGTACTTTCTGAAATTGTACAAGTCACGTTAGATTTGTCTTTCAAAAATGATATGCTTTTATAGAGCAACTTCGCGGGACATTTAAAACTGCTGGAAAAATAAACCTTTTGCCAACTAATAAATTAGCACGCATGTAACGTTTTTATAGGCATTATTATGGAATTGGGCAGTTCTCTTTCCTTTTTTAATCTACAAGTCGTTATGACCAAATAAGTGGATTAAAAAACGGAAAAAAAGTCGAAATTTGAGCTCTAATTTTTTAAGTTTTGAATCTAGAATTCGCAGTTTTTAAAAATACATTGATTTAATCACGTTGTGAGTGGTATTACGTGCAAATGTCAAGTTTCAATCTCCTACTTGGTGAAATGAAATTTATAAGACTCTAGAAAAACCATTTGCAGTTTTTTTTTGCCATAAAAATGCTCTTGAAAGCATAAAGGCAAATTAGCAAGTGTTTAACTTTCTTAAACAAAAGATAACGGCTTTATAAGATATCTACGAACAACCCTCAGTACACAAGTTGATAAATTTAATATGCTTAGCAAAAAATAAGTTTTAGAACATTCCTATGTAAAATGAAGCCAAATTAGTAAATTCTTTTATGCGTTTAAATTGTATAAAAGTAATAACTTACGGTGTCCTATTGAAGCAAACATATAAGAAGGTTGTTTTAAGAGCAAAGATTTGTAATGTAGACTAATTTCAATGTTTGTATATGAATTAACATCATTATGAATTTCTCGTTCTGTTTATCAGGAAATTTGAAACTGTTATTAAATGTTTGATACTTAGTTTCTGTCGAATTGCTATTTGTATAAAAGTTTGAAAATAGTTGTTAGACGTACTTTGTTTTGGTAACAACTCACTATTAGTACCATGTGATGTACCACGAGATTTGATTTGTATGTGAATTTTTATTTGTCATCAAGACAGTGTATATATTTAATTGCACTCGTTATAGTTTTTATAACGAGTAATAATGTTTCAGAACTAAAGGCATTATACATCAGAAACTAAGATATTTAATTGCAGTAATGTACTTAAATGGCACCTTTAATTGATAAACTAGGACTAGAGTATACCACCAAAATTGAAATTTATTTCGAGAAGTGATGAAATCTCAGTATTAAGGCTTGTTTGAAAGCTACCCGTAGTTGGACAATTCTTTTGTTTATTTAAAATGTTTCGATGTAATGTCTTGTAGTCTGTGAAATTCTGCTGCAAAATGGTTTTTATCAAGATGAACGTAAGGTATGCTTAGTTTAAGATTTGTTTTGCTTATTCCTATACTTTACGGATTATCCGGATTTTCGATTATCCGGATAACCTTTGGGCCCAGTTAGTTCGGATAAACTAGGTTATACTGCACTTACTGTTTTATTTTATGTGTAGGATACAGAATCAATTGAGTTTTTGTTGCTACTTAATTTTGACTCTTTTTCTCGTTATTTGTCTGTATCGCGAGAATAAGAAGTGCTTTAAAATTCCTTCTACGCTTTGTCTAAATATTTACTAAAATTTTGATTGTAAGGCACTTTATCTTCTGAAAAGTGATTTAGTAAATATTTAATTTGTTGAAAATAACCTACTAATGTACAATTGGGACATTGTCGAATTTTATGTTTGAAAATAACTGTTAGTTCTTTAAGCGAACATCTGAATGTATCTCATTTTTATGCCTTGTCCGAGAAAATATTTTAGTAAAATATTGAACTTATGCTGAAGCTTTGGAGTTTAATGCTTCATTACAAAGAGTCTGAGTTTCCGAAATCTTGTATCTGTTTAGCAAAAGACTTGCATATTAGTAATCAGATGCATTTCACATAAATTCAAGTTTTGCGCTATATTTTCTAGTAATTTTTTTGAATTAAAGTATCAAAATGAGTGTCACAAGAGCAGAAAAATTTGATAAGCATAAATTTTATGAGAAATATTAGCTTTTGACTTTCCCGTTGCACACATTAGGAGCAAATGACCAAGAATGCATAAAATATTGCTTTCATCTAGTAGTAAGTTGCAACCCCTATGCCAAGGCTACATCAAAACGACCGGGCTGTCTGTATTCTGCATGAATCTTTAATTTTGGTACATAAAGTTAAAGCATGGTTCTTGAATCCTAAATTTCTGCTCTGTATGGAAAAGACAATGCTTCATTTTTATTTTTTCGTCAGTGACGTGTTCAATATTTTAACATGTTGACTGACGAGCTACGAAAAAATCGTATCATATGAGTTGGGCTAAAACCAGTGTACCTGTCTGCCAGTTTTGATTCACTGGTACCTCCTCAAAATATCCATATTAATATTAGTGTACAACACAAATTCAAATCCGTATGAAAACTGCAAATTTATCACCTACGAACTAACTCTAAGTCGAGTCTGCTGGCTCAAATGACGTGCTACAAATTATTTCGTAGTATGCAGTCAAGTTGTTAAACTAATTTAAACTCAAGAGTTTAAAACGTTAAAAAGCAAACTTGAAAAACATTGCTCATATATGTCTAACCTTTTAAAAATGTGTATTTAAAAATTTCCGTGCTATTACTTTGTAGCGCTTATGTATTTTATCAGGTTTATAATTACGTAATATTATTAAGAGCTCCCTTAGCAGTATAACTTATGTCTTCAAAGTTAGCAAGATTTAAGTAAATTTGCCATCGGAAAACGTTTTCACTGAAAGACTAATGTTTCACTACGTAGTAAAAATGATGTGGAATAAAAATATTGCATTAAAGCGACAACACATAACTAGAATGCCTCATTCCAGTCAAATCTACTAGAGCGTTTATGCACAAGTATTTTAAGCTCAGTGGTACAAAGTTTTTTCATGTTAATTAGCTTCACCTTCAATATTAAAATTTGATAATAGGAAGCTAGAGTTAATAATGCCAATTTATTTTAACAAAAACGAGTGAAAAGTATTAAATCTATCAAATCACGATTGAAATTGTTTGAAACAAGCCTAATATGTGTTGATATTTTATGTTTTTCTGAATTTGGATATTTCTTGGGCTTTAGAGCAGCTAAAAAAATCTTAATGCATTAAGATAGCGTTAAATATTTCCTTTAATGTGTAAATTTCGTCACACAAGAAAATTGGGTTGATTCTGGTGCGTGGAATAACGTTTTTTTTCTTGGCACTAGCTGAGGCTCAATTCTGGCGCGCAAGAATTGAACACTAGTGTTGTCCCAAGAAAAAAAAAATCTTATATTCACTAAATCAAATATTGAATTTTCGACAGTCTTCTTTAAAAAGCATTAAGTATTCTCTCTTCCTTCTAATCCCTAATTTAAACTCAAACCTAATGAAACTAACTACTCAAAGGGGAATATTTAATGCATTTTAAACAGGATAAATGATAGTAACTGCCAGCTGTAATAACAACGAGATTTTGACTAAACGTCGCATATTAAACATTTTAGAAACCTTTGGGGAGAAATTTCTTACTTAATGTTACTACGCTTTATAGTTTCATTATATTTAAATTACTTATTACTTTAGCTTTTAAATAAATACACTGTTTTATTCAACTATTGTTTCTCAGATCTATAGTTTTTCAAAATATTTTGGCATAAGCATAAATGCAGTGACAAAGCAGATCTCTTTAGCTATTTCGGAACTAAATTAAAATGTTCTGAAAACTGTTTAAAATTTTCATGACGTTTTAACCAAGCATGATAACCTTAGTACCACTATACTTAAAATACTTGCGTAATATTTCATAGCAGCGTTACCAAAAAAGATATGCCAGTCATATATAAGCATTAATACAGATTTTATTATAAAGTTTTAATTAGATACAACTTAATTTAAAATATACAGTAAAAAGCTTTTATTTTGAAGATTAAAAAAATATAATAAAAATTCTTATGGCAAGTTCTATAGCAAGTAAACTAATAACTTTATAAATGAAATTTACGAAAAGCGCTCATTAGTATAAGGCAGAAAATACAATGTTAACTTGTGTTGCTACGGGAAATTCCCCTTGGGATATTTTTAAAGATGTTCTGCAAGAAATTTTGCATAATGAAAATTTAAAACTCATGCTCATTAGAAAATACTACTTCACTGTCAATCTATATTTTAGTTTGATTTACGTCTTCATAATTAAATTTTCAGTAATTTATTTCTTTAAGTTTATCAAAATTAATGATCAACGTGTATAAAACACAAATCATCGAAAAGAACAAAGTGACTTGCATCTTTTGTTTAATCATTTGTGATTTATTTACGCAGATTACTGATGGCATGCACATTTAAATCGGTTTTTGTTGAATTTGCGTAAGTCAAATTACAAGTTTTTCAAGAAATACACAAAGCTTTATATTGAAGAAATTTTCTAAAATAAAAAAATTAACTTTAACATTTAAATTATTTTTTTAGTTTTATGTATGAAAGACAAGGGGAAAAAAGATGAGTCACTTTTTCGTCAATTTTGAGATATTAGCGCTATCTAGGAGCTAGGAAGGTGTAATATCATCTGGTAGAGCAACAAGGGAAAAAAAGATGAGAATCAACCGAAATGTGTATGAAAACTCTATTAATTACACAAAGAGTTAAGAGAAATCAAACTTTGTTCTTCGTTTTTCTCGAAATCGCTTTTTGGTCACGTTCATCTTTTTTCCCTCCTGGCCCTTCATATGATTCAAGTTTTATGAAGCTTTGAACATAACTCTAAGTAAATAAATTCAAAAATATCTAACATCACCTTATAGCAAGAATTTAAAAATGAATAAAGCAAACTATTATTTTGAATAAAAACATTAAAAACACGCGCTTCATAAAGACTTAAACTCTTGATGCAACTTGGAAACTTTTCTTACTTAGCCATTTCAAAATTGAAAAGGAAATTTAAGTCTAAAAAATGTAAAGATTAATTCCATGCACTAAAGTTCTAGATGATGTACAGTTCATATTCATTTATATAATAAAGCATATTTTAAGTAGTCACTGATTTCATGTTCGATAATTATAAAAATGACTTGATGTAGATAACGCAATGTATACCGTTTGTTACTTCATTCTGTAATATGTGTCATGTTGAATGAAATGCATATTTATTACTTTGTTTGGCATGTTAAAGCTTGAGCTAATGCACTTTTAACTGTAGAGTTCAACTATAAACATTTAACAATTGCTTTGAGTTTAAAATGTCAAGTACCGATTGTTTATGAAATATAAAGTGTCGCCATGTAGTTCCTCTCTATCAAGTCATTGTGGGGTAAATGATTGACTTACAGAATTTTTCCTGAACACACTTCAATTATTTCAGCTGCGTAATTCTAAGTATTGTAAAGATACTGATATTATGTACTTTGGACATGATTTTAAAAGTAACTACATGAAATTGTTTGTACCAATGAAACCAAAGTTTATGTTCAGCAGTTTGGTTTGGCGAGTTCTTTTTAGAGTTTAAATTGTATTATGTGTAGTTTTATGTTGTGAATCAATTGACTAAATAAACATAATTAGTGAAATGTTATTTGTCATTGTTATTTTTTATATATCGTGGGGTTACAAGTGAAACACACTAAGTCAAAATTATTCATTTTCAGATTTTTAGTTTATCTTACACACAAAAATGAGCTGTTTCTACTGGTAAAACCCACTAAGTCATATCTTTATTATGTGTGTATAAGTTATGCAAGTATAGTTATGCAATGCTATACTAGTGAAACACACTAAGTCGTATAATTAATGATTATTGATCAGCGTTTTCTCAATCATGTTTTTTGACTTAGTGTGTTTCACTTGTAACCCCACGATATGTAAATGATATACCGAGACATTGGAACACTGTAATCACTGTAATATTTTCAAAAGTTCATCTGGAGTGTCGAGTTAAGGTAATTTCATTGTATTTTCAAACTAGGATCCTATTATAAAGTTTTTCGACAAATTGACAAAAGCTTCTGAGATAGCCTAGGTAGATATTGGAGGAAAAAAATGCTCCCTATATTTTTCGAAGCTTCTCTCTTTGTAAAAAAAGGTCTCGTTCAGTTGAATGTTCAGTGTTTGAGCGATTTGGCTCTGAGAAAGGATGTGGAAATATTCCCTAAATTTAAACCTTTGGACTGCTAAGTGCTCTGGATAGAGTCGCTTTGCGGTGTGCGGTGTCCAAACGATAGTAGCGATCGCTAAAGACGATACTTTTTTCACAACACGCAATAGGGGAGACTGGGGTATAGTGGAACACGGGGCACCAGAGTTGTAGCAGCGGTTTTGGCGCCCTCTGGGGAAAATGAAATGTCTCTA
>JAXGGA010013216.1:0-35973 GCA_038373865.1 Uloborus plumipes | reverse complement strand
AAAGCGAAATGGTTAATAAAACTTCTGAGTATAATTCAAAACTGGTAGACAATCCAATTTTTTTTTTCAATAGTGAGTAATTTGCTTTCATGAAACATACATCAATTCATATATCTTTTTACGCCGATACTTGATTTTCACAGGAAAATGTGGCATCTCGGAAGTTTATTCGGAATTATCTGTGACGATTTAAATATGATTTGTCTACTCCTTGTAAACTTTGACCTTGAAAATACCATTTTAAATGTGGTCATTGTCCCTAAATCTTTACTCGTTCATAACTTTTTTCTACTGGTCCTAAAGTAATGCCGCTTGGTACCCAGCTTACTTTTTGCCGTCCGTTTCGACCACCCCCGAGTAAATTACGACGAGTTTTCTCGTGACGTCTGTATGTACGTATGTGCGGATGTATGTGCGTATGTGGCTCGCATAACTCAAAAACTATATGCCGTAGAAACTTCTAGCTTGGTATGTAGGCTCTGACGGGGGTCTAGTTGTGCACCTCCCCTTGTGATTGCATTCGAATGTTCCCAAAGGGGTCTTTTACCCCTTTTTTGGGGTAAATCAATGTTAATTTCAATACAGACTCAAGTGATATGAATTGGCGCCACCACTTGGTGACATGTCGCCAAGATTTTAGTCGCCAAGTGTTTGACGTCAACTTGGCGACATATCGCCAAGTTGGCGACAAATTTGGCGAAAAAATTATTTTTTGAATTTGGGTTCAACTTGGCGCTATTGGCGATATTTTGCGAAAAATTCACTAAATGATATTAAAATCAGCAATATTTAGAAAAATAATCATTGTAAAATATTTTTTGCATTGTTTCGTGGTAGATTAGGGGAGTAAATATTTAAATTGTTACCTTGCTC
The DNA here is from genome assembly GCA_038373865.1 of Uloborus plumipes. Classification (NCBI taxonomy): domain Eukaryota; kingdom Metazoa; phylum Arthropoda; class Arachnida; order Araneae; family Uloboridae; genus Uloborus; species Uloborus plumipes. The sequence continues at coordinate 35,100 of JAXGGA010013216.1, read as the reverse complement.
ACTCCAAGCACTTTTTAACACTTAAGGCAACTACTAAGAAATTTACACGTAAAAGGAAGTAGTGTGGGGTCCATACCAGATTTTTTTTACCTAAATTTGATCTTGCTGATTCTATTGATAAGATAATGTAGCAAAATATACAATGAAATTGTATACAAACCATGGATTATGAGTGGGTCATGGACACTAATTATTTAAGAACTCTGTAAATAATCATTCACTTGACTGTTCTTTCATACGTACAATACAAGTTTTATATATCATATAGAAATTGGATTAAATGTTTCCCTTGAGTAGAAAAAAGGGGCACTCTTATACTTAAATAAAAGAAAAAAAGTATTGCAATTGCAAAAATCATAATGTATTGAATATGATATAATGAATAATTTAGAATTTCGTTAAAACTGGCTTTTTCTCCATTCAATTTAAATCCATGCTACCCAGCATTAAAAGGTTACCATGTGTTCCTATATTTGTAGAATTTTTTTTAATGATTGTGTTTTATGTTAAATGATGGCATACAATTGGTTTTGAGACGAAAAAAAAATCACTATTTATAAAAGAAAAATGTTTCCAAAAAGTTATAAACCGTTTCTGAGAAAGAAAGTTATTTATTTTAAAATCCAAATGATAAGACGTGCAAATAAAACAAGAACTAAATGCACCTGCATATTTGCAGTTTGAAGAACATTTCATTTAATTTGATAACTAATCAGAAATTTGGTCATCGCTGAAAATTTTTCCAAGAAAGTTTTATTCATTTTCTAGATTGAAATTATGTGTTTGGATGTTTTGTACATCAGATGGGTCAATTTTCTCTCCAAGTGAACATTAGCTGTTAGTGAAGATGCCAATGGCTATTTTCTTTTAATAATCCCAGTGCGTATACCATTCGAAGTTTAAATCTGATATTAACTGTCACTTTTTGTTAACGCATAAAAACCCATTTATGCCCAAGTTTTTTTTAACAATATTTTTCAATTTTTATCTGTTTAAAACTCTTACTTGGAATGGTTTACATACATTTTAGGCGTAAAATAGATCGCCGTTGCCATATTTATTAAGTTATCTTACGTCCTGTTTATGGGACACTAGGCAGAAATGTGCGCAAAATACGACCTTACTTGACTTTACGTTGGCAAAGTAACATTAGATAAGGCATCTGTGATCCATTTTAAGCAAATCATTTTAAAATAGTTTAATTTTATGAAAAATAAGTTCGCAAAAAAAACTTACTTTCTTTCCTAGTCCCGCCATGTTGTATCGTTGCTTGACTGATTTGTCTGAAAATAGCTGTCAATAAATAAACTCTGAGGTCTAAATAGTGGCTCTAACTGGTTTTCTCAAGAAGAAGGACTATTAAACTTGTGAAAAACAGCTTTTTAGTAAAATAATATACCCATCACAAGTCGTTGTATGCAGTAACTAACAAGCTTTCCGTTTTTTTGGTACTGGGCATAAATGGGTTAAAAGAAATAAAAATCATTGACTTTTTCTCTCATCTCAACTTCTTTCCCTTTATCTCAAAACTTTTCAAATTGCAGCTATTTTTAAAATGATTGCTCACATTTACTTTTACATTGCTTTGAGACCAAAGTCAATTAAAATGCTGATGCATTCCTTCAAACCTTTTTTTAATGATTTATTTAAGATAGATACGGTGCAGCAATTAATGTGAAATTTCCCTTAGGAAAGCCGTTTAATTCGAAGCTAATGCACATTTAAAACAAATCACTGCTCCTTTTTTTATCTCATTCCCTCTAGATTATCCCTTCTGTTAATGTACAGGTTGAAGCTTTTCCCTTTTGAAAAGTAAAGTAAAAAACCGTTGTTGTGTAAAAAGTAACTACTATTAAGTAGGAATTAGAAAATATAAAGCTCAGGGTATTGATTTTTGAAGGAATTAGGCTGATTAAAATAAGGTGCGATAAACTATCTTTTTGCTTGGTTGTCGTCTCAAGAAATTTATGGTTATGTTGTTTTTACATCAACCAAGACAGTTCGGGAAATATGCTATTTTCCTTCATGGAGTTAAGAATCAGGAGATTTTAAACTTTTTAAATCCGATAGCCCCCCTTTTTTTGAAACCCAGCGAGTAGCAGCTCCCATACTTCCTTCCGTACTGAATTTTTTTTAAGTTTTTTAACACGCTAAAAAAAGATGCCACAGAAAAGATTATTAGTATATTTTGTTCATTTTAATTTAGTTTGTTTTTTTGTTTATATTTTCCTTCAAATTTTTAAATTTTTAAATCATTTATTTTTATTCAGTTATTATTTATTCAATTATATTATATTTTTACAGCATAATTATTAAACTTACTTTCTAAAATTTTAGTGTTATCTATTTTTTATTTAGATAATTATTATTTATGCAATTTTGTTTGTTCTTACACTTATTTATTTAGTTTATTTAGTTAACGTTAATATAATTTATTTTAGCTTTATTTGTTTTTCATTTTATTGCTTCTTTTAATTACTTTACTAACTTATTTCAGCAGTAAAGTACAACAGCTAGAATGAGGCAACCCTTAACAAGGAAGTTGTAGTCCATTAAAATGTCATTAATGAAATGAAATGGTATTTTACGAAATGCATGAGACGGTTATCTAATGGTTAATGTGACAATTTCGTAAAAAATAGTCGAAGTAAATGTCAAAATGTCAGGAAGTGTGACAAATATTGCAAAAGTCGATGGTTTGCTAAAACTTTTGCAGCGTGAAGGAGGAAATGGTGTTAAATGAAATGTTACAGATATTGGCAAAATGAGGCGGAAAACAGCGAAAGTACAACAGAACTAATATATCAGAATACTTGTTTTTCCGGTGGGTTGGTTATCTTCTTAATTCTAAAACAAAATTTCTTCTTCTGTTTTGATTTGTTTCTCAATTTAGAACGTAATCTAAAAATCTTGCTTATAAAATGATTGTAGAATTTTTTTAATCAATGTTAAAAATATGTTTTAAAAACACTAATTAATGTTAGAATTTGATTCAAAATGAAAGTTGAAACAAATCAAGCTGTCGACATTTCGAAACATAACTTCAGCAATAAATTTAGCTCTTAATTCTGCAGACAATTGTATTACAAAAGTTAAAAAAAAATTGCCTATTAATCTAACAGAAAATCAAATACATTCGAACTTAAACATTCACTCAAAATGTTAATAATGAAAATCAAGAATAATGTATAAAATATATATTCGTATTATGCAAAAACATACAAGTTATTAAAAAAAATCCTGTTTATGATAAAATATTAGTCTAACCATCCAGAAATTGAAACTTATAACTATCATCAAACATAAAACGTATCTGAACCTGTTTCAGAAACAACCGGGAAAATGCAAACATTAAAAATCCAGGAATACTTTTGCTCTTTGTTATGTTTCTCAGGAGCTTCCAGCTCTCGTGTTTTTTACTGGAAACCTTTTGTATATTCTCCCTTGAGAAACATGAAGTTGTTTATCCCCTCGTCCTTCTTTACGTGCCAAGAGTTTCTTTAGTGATGCCACCGGCCTCAAGGAAAATAATAAACATTCTTGATGGGGAAAGTGCGAACCGTTTGCGCTGTAGGCTAAGTCACTTCGCTTATTTTCTAAATCTAATTTGCACTGAATATCACGTTGCCCTCCTGAGAGGTTTTAAGACAATTCAGGTTTCTGGTAAAAGTTTGAAAAGCACTTTTTTTTTCAGAAAAAGCTTTTACTTTGGATTAAAAAGGATTACGGGGGTTCTGAAACGTACTTATTCTGTCCTATTACTGAGCATTCATTTTCTATTTGCACTTATAAATATGTTCAAGTGTGCCTGTTTTTAACGAACTTAAATTAGGTAAGTTTTTGTTGAAACCAATTTTTTTCGGGACCAGGCAGTATTTATTTACTTAAATACTGTAGAAAGAATTTTTAGGACGATATTCTTTTTTATGAACTATCCACGGATTGCAGTCATATTTTTTCAAGACTTGCACATTGATATCATTGTGGTCGTTTAATGTGGTTTTGTGCCAGCTAATGTTAGTTTAATGTGGTTTTGTGCCTGTGGTCTAGTTGTCAAGGAAGTCTGACTCGGATGGGGATGTTTCGGGTGTAGTGGCTATTTGTGCGATGCACAAATATTCAATAGACCGAAACAACAAATCATTTTTTATTCTACTACCAAACAACCAAACAACCAAATGGGGATTTTCCCGCTATATTTTCCGAAAGCTTACAACAAATACACTAAGTACAAGATTTGAGGCGACACTAACTAAAAAATGGCGATTGTGGACCGTATTTAAAGTTCAAAAGAAACCCTTTGTGCGTATTGGCGAGCATGGCGAAGAGAGATTCGCCATCTATCGCTCTGCGGCGCCAACATCGGGTTCAAATCCTGGCTCGGGCATGGATGTCTTTTCTCTCTCCTGTCCTTGCCCTTTCTTTGAGTGAATGTGTTGTGCTATGCATAATTTCCTGCCTTTTAAACGAGTCCTTATGACATGCATTTACCTCGGATGATGGATTAAACACCAAATTACGGTACAGTTGGGAAAGGAAAGCAGCGGATCCCAAATTGCCAGGCTAGCTGGCACAAGACAACAACCACAACAACGTAGTTATATATGTCGGAATAAACTTTTTAATTCAGTAAACTCTCGATTATCCGCGGGTGGATTATCCGCGAGGGTCTCGGGAAAAAAAAAAATCTTAGTTAATTTTATTCTTGTAGAAACTTAGTTAACTTTATAGCTTTTATATGCTTGAGAACCTCGAATACAAATAGTTTTTTATGCTGTACCTATTGTCACTGTTTGTACAGTCATAGAAAAAAAAACCGAAACACTCGCTCGTATTCAAAGACTATTTCCACTAGAATCACGTGTAATATGTTATTTCTTCAGGAATAATGTGCTCTATAAATTTCCATTGGTAAATTGTTGTTAAGGGGTCGTCCTCAAATAAAAATCGGCATCAACTTTAAAATTTTCTATGCAACCCCCCATTTTTTTGCATATTTGTGATCCGCAACATCATTTAACTTTGTATACCAAATCGCTTTGTATATGGCATATATTTCACTTTGTATATGGCATATATTTCACTTTGTATATGGCTTCTCATCAAAATTTTATTCACATAGTTTTAAAGAAGACTTTAATCCATGTCAGAAGACACCCTTTTTTTTGTTCTTATCATGTATAGCAGCTGAATAATCCAGAGTGTTTCGTTTTTTTTTTTCTATGACTACATATCACGTTTTAAGTGTAATACAATTATTTTAAACCGTAAGACATTTTTTATCTTATTTATCCCTTATGCTTTTTTTGTATTATCTGTGATTTTCGTTATCCGGGATACCAGTGCCACCCAATTTTGGTGGATAATCGGGAGTGTGCTGTATCTCTTTGCGAGGCTTCTATAATTCGATGGCCATAAAATGCACCCCCCTCATTTCATAGTAATTATTGATGAAATTATGACACGAAAATAACAACGATTCTTGACGTTGCGCTAATCGAACACAATGTCTCTTTTTTCAACTTAAACATAAATGAGCTCGTCTAAAATTGAGCGGGAAATTATTAGAACCACACTATACTTTAAAAAACCTAATGCAGCCCGATAGAAATAATATAGGCTTGTTTTATGCACAGAATTGTATACGTTACATGATATCCCTCAAATGTTGTTAAAGACGCACTATATAAAACTTTTGGCTGTTAGTTATCCGAGTATTGTTACTTTAATTAAAACATAGAAAATTCTGAATGTAACACGGTGCTTATATCTAAAGAAACTCGTTAATTTTTGGGAATAAAAAATTTCAGCCAACAAGGAGATATTTTTCCTATAGTTAAATTTTTAACGAAAAATCTTATTAACTGTGTTACAATCCAAACCACTTTAATCATAAAACTGTTAATTCGCATCATTTCTAATTTCCTGAAACCGAACGTTTTTCATAACAATAAAAGTTAATTTTCTCCCATTTCTAACAGCAATTAATATCTTTACTGCCCAATAAATTTTTCTGTTAATTGACATTATTATCAGTAGCGAACTAAAAACGAATGTGTTTAAAAGTTTCATAATCAATTACGTTCGTAACGTCCCCCAGCGCTAAGAAAACCGGAAAATCGCAAGCTGTTTATTTTCCAATTAGCTCCAAATGGTAATGTCATTAACAGTCATTAAGTTTCCACTTTTCCATTCAGATGAGGAGGATAAAGCGAATCATAGTTAATAGCCTATTTAGGATTAAACTATCCTTTTGAGCATAGTATTTTAAATATTTATGTTTACGTGGCTGAGCCCTTAAATGTTATAACCATGATGCTGAATGGCATATTGTGTACAGTAATGTTACGTGAATTAAGTGCGTCATTTGTACGTTACGTGAGGTAATTTTGCTATGCACCTATACATAAATATAATGTGTTCCCTTCTGAAAATTTCATCATGATGTAACAGTCCGTTGAATGTCGAATAATCCCAAGTAGCATCAACTCATCGGATTTTGCTCGGCCGATCATCGAACTCCTCGTAAACTGATCCCTTAACGCACGATGACATCGTTCCGATCAGTATCCGAGCACTGTTTTCGATGAGCTACTTTTCATCTGAAAGCGATTTCCTTCCGATCAACTTTCCCGATGAAAATAAGCCGAGCTTCCAAAATTGATCATAAATTCATCGGCACGGGACTGCACTGCTCGTAAATTGCTCCAAATCTCATCGTATTTCGAGCAAAACTCATCGGATTTCGCTGCTCAGATTCTGTTTGGCCGATGAGACATATTGGAGCAATTCCCGATGAGAACTCATCGAATCCGATCATTGGCCGATGAGCATTTCATCGCGTTTCGATGAATGACCGATCATCGGCAGATGAGATTATGCTGCTAGGGATAATGCTTGGTTTTAAATAAAGAATGAATACTGTCCTATTTTTCGAGAATATTTCTTAAATTAGTTTTTCGGTTATAAAGCCATCCGAAGGCATCTTTTTAATTGTTTCCAAGAACAGTGGGACACACTAGTTATTGTAACTAAATTTTGTTAATGAAATTAACAAATAAATTTCAAGGTTGGATTAAGGTAAATATAACTTTGGATTTTGTCAGTTGAAACTTTCAAATAATGCAGTATTTCGAAGCGTTCTGTAACTCAAGCGTTTCTAAAAACGTTTATTTCACTTTATATCTGTTCAAAATTTTTCCGTGAAAGTGGACACCGTTTTTAGCCTACTTTCCCGTTAAAAATAAAAGAGACGAAAAAAAGCATTAAAATTGGCTTAATGCATCTAAAAAATGTCGCCAAGTCCAAAAAATATCGCCAAGTCCAAAAAATATCGCCAAGTTCAAAAAATATCGCCAAGTAAAAAAAAGTCAAAAAGAAACAAAAAAATGAAATAAATATCGAAAAATTAAAAATTTGAAAGTAGGGTATTGAGATGGGGAATTTGTGTGTCGGTCGGTCTGTCGGTCGGTCGGTCTGTCGGTCTGTCTGTCCCCCCCTAATAACTTTTGAATGAACATTCCGATTTGGACAAACTTTTTTTTGTTGGAAAGATCTCGGCGAGTACAGCTCATTCCCATATTTGATTTTTCGATTTGAACAATTTTTGGTTCAACTTTGAGCCGTTCAAACAACCGGTCCCGCGATACTAACTTTTGAATGAACAGTCCGATTTGAACAAACTTTTTTTTGTTCGAAAGGTCTTTTCAAGGATACTTCATTTCCGTATCTACATTTTCGATTTGAACAATTTTTCGTTCAACATTGAACCGTTCAAGCAACTTTTCCCCACCTAATAACTTTTAAGTGAACCGTCCGAATTGAATAAAGTTTTTTTTTTTCGAAAGATCTTATCAAGAATACTTTATTCCCGTTTTTAAATTTCCGATTTGAACAATTTTTCGTTCAACATTGAACCGTTCAAAAAAGCTCTCACCCCTAATAACTTTTGAGTGAACCGTCCGATTTAAACAAACTTCTTTTTGTTCGAAAGATCTCGGCAAGGATACTTCATCCCCGTTTTTAAATTTCCGATTTGAACAATTTTTCGTTCAACATTGAACCGTTCAAACAAGCTCTCACACCTAATAACTTTTGAATGAACAGTCCGATTTAAACAAACTTTTTTTTTGTTCAAAAGATCTCAGCAAGGATGCTTCATTACCGTATTTAAATTTTCAGTTTGAACATTTTTTTGTTCAACATTGAACTGTTCAAACAACCTTTCCCCACCTAATAACTTTTAAGTGAACCGTCCGAATTGAATAAACTTTTTTTTGTTTGAAAGATCTCGGAGAGGCTCATTCTTATATTTCAATTTTCAATTTGAACCATTTTTCGTTCAATGATGAACCGTTCAGAAAACATTTTAACATGAGCGCCTACGGAGAAATTTAAATTGAATGTTGATTCTGAACTTAAAGGCGGATTTCCTTCAAACTAACTTTGTAAGAAAATGGTTTTGATAAATAATGTATTGTAAAGTACTTTTTTGAATAATCTTCTGTGAGGACTCTGATTCCGACTCCGACTCCGCAAACATGGCGGAAATGCAGGCTCAGAAAAAATGACTGATTGGACAGACGATTTTTTGTTTATTTATTTATTTGTTTTGTTTAATTTATTATTATTTTTTTTTTATCAGACGATTTTTTTTGTTAACAAAAATTTTTCATTCACGAGAGCATTTTATTCCTTATTTATATTTAACAACTGGCAACGGATTAAAAATGAAATTCAAGACATTTTATTAACGAACGAGTTTTTTTTCTTTCTTTGATAAAATGTGTTTTGAAGTTCTTTGTACTTTTATTTTATTTATTTATTTTTTTTTCTTTTGAAAACGATTGTGGAATTTTTCTACGGAAGAACTATAGCAGTTACATTCTTTTAAAGGTGCGACAAAACTTTATTGACTCGTTTATTTACTTTTTACGTGTCTATTTTATCTGATGAGAGAGGTATATTTTGCTTTCAGAAATCAGCTTTAAGTGCAAAAAGATATGTTTGACATAATTTTTAGTTTTAGATAATCAAGAGAATATTGATCAGATGCTACAATGCCTATGTCGATGTACGGGAAAGTAGGCTCGTTTAGTTCTTGACAGAACTTCTTGTTTTAAATAAAAATAGGTAACAAGTAAAATTAATAACATATTTGAATTCCAAAATGATTCACAAGAGATGAATTTTAATGGAAGATACATTTAAATAAAATATAAAAATGATTTTTAAATCCAAAGCCTATTCACATAAGCTTGGTTTGCACAAAAAAGTATGAAGTAAATTAGCTCTTTTTCTTTCTTTTTTTTTGTTCAAACTTTTACCGACTTGTTACTCCATTGTCCTTTGTACCAAACACAAAACGTGGTTTAATCAGTTGGATGGGGCCCTGAATAGTGCTCTGTTCTTTTAATCCAGACCAGGAGCCTAGCAAATCCTTGTCTAGTACCCCCAGAGGTATTGATTCAAGTGGGAGACATTGTGACCACGAGTATTTTTAACGTAACCCAGCTACCATTAGTGAAGACGGTGGATCTTTGATGGGCTGGGATCGAACCCGGGACACTCTAGTTACGAATTCAACGCCTCACCGATCGGAACACCATGGCTCAAATAAACCGGTAGAGAAGTAGGGGCAAAGTGAAATGTTGAAATATTTGTTTTAGCACTACCTGTATAGTAATACTTTAAGCATACAGCAATACATGTGGTATATTACAATCAGGTAAAAAATCCACTACGAATCACAAGTGTATTGAATTGTATTAAAAATTATGTAAATGAAATATTTTCGCTTAAAAATATTCGCTTAACGGAACTGAAATCATTTATTTTGAGAAAAAAAAATAATGTTTATAACATCTTATATGACATGGAATAGTCAGCGTATTGAAAACTTTAACTGAGGTTCACTCAAATACCTCTACTGTTATATCTGCTGTCTAAATCTGGTGAGCAGTACAAAGACTGCCAATAAATGATTGCAAAGTCAAACCCATAAATTGCTATGTGTCATAAGTGATAAATGTATTGAAGCGTCAAGGCACCATAGTTCTACACTTTAAACTATAATAAGAAAAGCTGAAGCAGAAAAAGAATGACTTATGTTTCGAGTAGTTTTTAAAAGTTGGCGTCGATGTTGTTAGTTTTACGCGGAAAAACACAAAGGTGTAATTTATACCCTCAGTTTGGAATCAATCCAAAATATTTCAGTTAAAACTACTAGTTAAAAATACGAGTTGTAACTTGCCAACTTTTAGGGCTTAACATAATAACTAAATGGTTTGGAGAGATTTGGTACACACAAAAATATGTTATCTTGTTTTTAAATATTGACAAAAGTAACATTCCCAAAAATATCATATTCATATCTTCATAGTGTATCAGTTGCACATTAATTGAAATTTATGATCAACGTCAATGGATAATTGCTTACAAAACAGAGAATGGTTGTCTAGTAGAAAATCTAGTATGAGCTTGAGACATTTTGAATATTTTACTTTGAGCTTACTATAACTAGAACGTAAATACTTGAAAACGTTTGTTCTTCTCAACTGTTTAACTGAAAATAACTTTTAAGCGGTTTATTTCCACATGAAAAAAATCTTTTGACATCAACATGAATACATGCCATATACCGCCAACTCGGTCATTCCCTCCAAAGACTGCAGTTTCGTCCTTATTGTGGGCTCATCAGTCTGGAGTAGGAAGTAACCGAGCAGGAAGTAGGATATCTGGCTCTGTGTCTTTATATTTCAAACTGTTCTCCATGTTTACTTTTGTGTGGAGAAAGTGTATTTTGAATTGTCTAGAAAGTCATGCATTTAAGAAGTTATCCAACTAACGCTCGTACTTGGGGACATCCGCACTTTTTGGAGATATTAAACAAATCATATTTATCAGGTATAAACATTCTCGGCATATTTAATGTCCGGCAGACTTCGTTGTTTAGAGGGGGCCGCTTTAGTCCACAAACAGGGGTGGATTTGCTTTTATGCAGACATAGCAGAAAATAACGTTCTCTCCTTATAAAACAGTAAGTAACCGCCTTTAAGCAAGGGCTAAGGCAGGAACATGCAATACACCGCCAACTCGGTTATTTCGATCCATGGACTGCAGTTTCGTGCTTATTATGCACTCATCAGCATGGAATAGGAAAGTAACCGAGTTGGAGGCAAAAATCCTCTTATAGAGCAAAGAGAGCAAAAAAAAAACTGGTAGCTAATGTGAAATTAGAATACCAGCGAGCGACCGCACTTGGTACGGTACAACTCGTAATTTTAAGGCAGAGCGGGTATCAATGCAGTGAGTAACCGCTAAGCACTGGCCTTAAAATTTACGAGTTGTACCGTACCAAGTGCGGTCGCTCGCTGGTATTCTAATTTCACATTAGCTACCAGTTTTTTTTTGGCTCTCTTTGCTCTATAAGAGGATTTTTGCCTCCAACTCGGTTACTTTCGTATTCCATGCTGATGAGTGCATAATAAGCACGAAACTGCAGTCCATGGATCGAAATAACCGAGTTGGCGGTGTATTGCATGTTCCTGCCTTAGCCCTTGCTTAGGGCGGTTACTCACTGCTTTATACCCGAGCTCTGCCTTAAAATTTACGAGTTGTACCGTACCAAGTGCGGTCGCTCGCTGGTATTCTAATTTCACATTAGCTACCAGTTTTTTTGGCTCTCTTTGCTCTATAAGAGGATTTTTGCCTCCAACTCGGTTACTTTCGTATTCCATGCTGATGAGTGCATAATAAGCACGAAACTGCTGTCCATGGATCGAAATAACCGAGTTGGCGGTGTATTGCATGTTTCTGCCTTTGTCCTTACCTAGGGGCGGTTACTCACTGCTTTATACCATGACACGTTGTTTTATAAAAACAAGGAGAGAGATAATAAGGAAGCATTTTTTAACGTTATTGGAATTTGTTCAGCGATAACATAATAGGACCTGACGGTATAAATAATTTTTATGATCAAGTTTCATCTGCGGATCAATTGGGACTTAGATTTTGCACATTAAGGAATCAACGTTGACGAATGAATAAATGAGATTGTGCTGTCAAATTAATAGCAAACACATGAAAAATGAATTTCATGCTGACAGGTTGGTGTTCATACATGAATTATAAATGGATTCGATACTGAAGAGTATGTTAATGTTATGCTAATTTATTACTTATATATCAAAGATAATCATATGCTTCAGGCTTAATATCCCACTTATGGATTAACTCCTAAATATCAAAACGCAAACTTCAAAAGGTCAGGATCTTTAAAAGGTTTGGAAACACGTGGTCTATCACGCCATGGAAGAAGATAACATATTTTTCGGATATTCTGGCTAATATAAAAGCATCATAATAAACAGTTAAGATCCTTGAAGCAATCAACATGGTAAACCGAGCTTATTGCCAATATTTACGCATAAATTGTCGTATAAACGATTGAACAGTTTCTTGTAAGCTAAGGTCTCTAGTGCATAGTCAGAGCCGGAGACGCCGTGATTAGTGGGGAGGAAGCCAACCCTCTCCTCCTTATTTTATTTCCTGCCAGGTTTTAACAAGAAATACCAATCCTGCTACGGTAATTTATGTATGCGTAAGGACTGTTACGCTAACTCTCATTCCCCCCAGAAGGTAGATTCTGGCTGCGCTAGTTTTCAGAGATGATATTTTTCCCAGTCTTGATCCCCTGTGCGATTTGTCTATGAAATGCATCCTTTGTCTTTAACATTTTGCAGTTTAATTTTTGAAAAACACTGTATAAAAAAGTAAAACACTGGAAAGTTTAGCTATTGCAAAACGAGAGAGATAATCAGGAAACCAAAGCTGTTCAGGAAAAAGCGTAGACTGCAGAAAATATGAAAGACAAAGTACCTAAGATTCAAACCCAGTGACAAATATTGTATATTAACTCGAGGAAACTTTTAAATCTATCTTATCTGATCCAGAGACGGAGCTTTATCTCAGTTAAGGCTCAAAAAATTATAAGGCAAAAAGATTAGGCACCAAATTCTTAAAATTAAGGTTTAATACCTTAAAATAAACTCAGAGTTTTATTCGTTTTTTTTATTCTTGAAACAATAGCAGCACTTTTGGAATTCTATTAGGAACACTTTCTTTGCTCCAAAACTAAAATTTAGTTAGCCATCTAATAAACTTAAGCATCATCCAAAAATGCATTAAGAACTAATTTAATCAATCTCTTAATTTTGCAAATTGAAGAACCTGTGATTATAAAGTGTTTTATGATTAACTCCCCAAGCATGGTTTTCGTTAAAACAGGAAAGTACTTAAGATTGACTCGGCATGTATTTGGTGCAAATGTTATTCCTGGTGGCAGTACACATAAATACACAAAAGAGGAGGGGAGAGAGAAATTGCTTCTTTAGGTTTAAAAAAAATCACAAAAGGCCCATTGTTTAGAACAAAGCAATAGAGAGATTTAAATTTTTGGAACAGTTTCAAAGTGAATGTTTCGAATCGTATAATTTAGTTACACAAACCTTTAACAGAGTTTAATGAAGTAACTTCTAAGATTCGATTGTTTTCTAAGTATTCGTCGTACAAAAGCATAATAAAATTATCATATCAACTCAAACGCAGGCTGAATTAATAATTTATCTTAATACGTACCTAATGCGGAGATAAAACTCTTTTAGTACTTTTCCTCAAGAAAACACTTCATTTAGCCGCTGTAAACAAAAGCGTGATGTTTCCTTTTTGAAAGTTTTTTAGTCTGCATCTTGAAGCGCAGCGCAATTATAAAAGACTTCTTTATTCCAGAAATTCTTGCTCCATTTTTAGAGCGACAGCGTTTTTAAAGAAAAATTAGCTCTGCATTAATTCCAAGAAGATCACGTCATTAAAAACCTCCATCTAAACTGCTGAAAATTGAATTAAGAGCCTTAATAATATAAACCAAAGCCTTAGAAGCCCACGCAATTATTTTCCTTTTATGTGAATAGTTTTGGCTCGGAAGAACCCCCAAGAGGGTATTTTAAAGTGGAATTTTTAATCTATTCCTTTAAGAAAGGGCAAAGACTTAAATTGAATATGAGCGCTTGAAGTGCTTGGATATGAGATCATTTAATTGTGCAGAAGGATAAAGTGCTTAGAATGATTTACTGCAGTAAATTGGAATTAGCTTAGGAAAATGGCGCTGTTTCGAGTTTTATTTCTTCTGTAAAAACATTTTCTGAATTTCTAGGCTGAATTTATTTGATTTTTTTTTACATGTAAGTATTGTTTCTTAGTTTAGTATCACTGGTTTCATAGCTGTTATAATTTTTAGAAGAAAACTAAATAAAAACGAAAAAAAAAGCATTTTATTTAAAAGAAAATTTTGTGTCAAAAAGAAATTTCTTATAAATAAGGCAATTTTTTTGAAACTGAAAGCATCAGGGCTTTTGATACGATTTAAAATTTGAAAAAAAAAAAAAATGTCAGAGATACTTCACTAGCACCTCGTTATAATGGAAAAACGACGTTGATAAGGCACAGCTTAAAATAAAGTTTACTAACGTGAAGCATCCCACTGATTACCATATTAACTGGGATATTTACGGCATTTCTTGCAAAAATGAGCTTGGTTTTATAGGTCGCACTAAACGGTGCATGCAAACACCAGCTAAGAAAGCATGAAAATTATTGGAAGCATTTAGAAATTAGAAGCTACCCTTGCTCAGTGTTGTTGAACTTCGGGCCACTGTTTTTAAATTTCTAGTAACAATTGAATCGGTGAGTCCAAAAACAACACCAGTCACAAAAATTTGAAAATTCGTTTTTTGTGGAAACAAGCTGTGGGAGGCAAGATGCGTGTTGAGGTCAAAAACCACGTCAGTCAGGTTACTAATTCGTAAGATACGGGGCCTGTTATTTGAACGTTGATTGTAGAAACAATGCTAGAACTAAGACGTTTTTTCTCTCTCCTGAACAATTTGAAGTTCAGGACTTACGTTGTTTATTAGAGTGGTACTTAAAAGGCATGATTTTTAAAATTTCGAGTTTTTTTCAGTCTCACCCCCCAATATGGTTCTTTTTAGGGAGAAAATGAACTGCAAAAAGTTTTAGCAAAATATATTAAGATTTAGAGGTAGCTCAAGGAGCTTGAAGTTGAGCGTATATAGGCTAATAAGGCAATGTTACCATGAAAACAAAACAAAGCATTTTTTAAATCATTTTACTTTCTGCTGTTATAAAAGAAAGATATGAATTAATGAAAATGTATAGGTAATTGGTTTAAATACAATAAAAAGTAATAACATTATTGTTTTGCCATAGACGATATGGCTTTTAACGGTGTTTGTCTGTGACTGTCTGGATATTCACTTCTGTGCTCCTCAACCACTTACATTAAGAATTGGAATTGAGACTTATCTTTTGTTAATAAGCCACTGAGAACTCTTGAATAAGTGCTGTACCACGTTCAGAACAATCATTTATGAGTGCCATAGATTTCAAAAATTTTCAACCTTGATGAAAATCTAGTCTGTCATTCCAATTAAGTGTGTCGACTTTAAGGAACACATCTGGAATCCTCATCTGTTCAAACTTAATTCATCTTTTTGTCACAAAATCCTCAATTTTTTTTCTGTGAATGTTTTCAAAATTTATAGTAGCACGTTTTGGAAGATTATTTTGACTTTTCACATCTTAAATAGTTTTCACCCTATGGCGTTTTGTAGAAAGAGGCACGTTATTGTCGAATATAGCTAATGCTATTAAATCTTCAAACCAAAGAGGTTTCGCGAAGTTTTGAGATACAGCTGTTGAAATATTGTTATTTATGTGTTAATAATCTAAGAGTGTGTTTAGTAGACGAAAGTCATTAAATCCCTTGCGATATCAGTCGTACATTGCTTCATAAACTGCAGATGCGACAGCTTCTCCAGTTCTAGATAGTAACTTGCCAATTGAAAGTAGTTTAGAAATTTGGCTTCCTGAAACTAAAAAAGGCATTAGGCAAGATATCTCATTTTTCTTTGCCCGTTAACTCAGGCAAAAGTTTGCCATGCCAATGAACAGTTAAAGGAAATTGTACTTGAAATTCTTTCTTAAGTCGATGAGTTAGCTCAGCTCTGCTCTTTTTTAAGCCTTCGAATGGAAGATCTGTTGACAGAATGTTCTTCAATGTTGTGTCCTAGAGTCCTTTCAGTTTCTGCAATAAAGGTATACTGCATTACCATTTGATTCCTTTGCACGATCTAGTGCAGAGGACAATGGTGGTGTCAGGATATTAAATCGTTCTCCTTTAGAAGGTTTTGAGCACGAAAGGTCTGCTTGTGATTTATTTCTTTTTTTCTGAGTCAAAAATTTCATCTATACCATGATCATCTGAAGAAGGTTTTAATGCAACCGTACTTTACACTCTCCTCGCACTTTTGCTTTCTGTAATCTATTCTTCTATCATTTTTCGTGGATCTTTCCATTGTTAAAATTCAATTTTGTCTCACTAGTTTCTAATTCTAGCTCAAATATTATGCTTATTTTTACTTTAGAATATAACACATTTCATCGAAAATAAGATTTATAGCTAACATTTTCTCTGGGAGGAACCAATTACAAGCAAACAAAGAACTCAGAAAAAGTACAGTTACCATTGATACAGCTCATTGTGTTGCATAAGTATCTACAAAATGAAACTGAGGTTGAGTCGTACGGATTTTTGCACGTGATAATCTCGCTGCAGAGGAGATCAATCTCGTAAAGTTTTAGCTTTGTTTTTCAGCCTTTTACTTGAAATTTGAGAAAACTATGTTTTAGATTATAAGTAAATATATAGATAAATACAATATAAATAAATATAAAAATAATGAATAAACGTTTAAATACATATAAATAAATAAATTGAAGAAACTTCAGAATTGCTTGAAAATTAACGTTTTGGTAAAAGTTCAGGGTCATTGAGCTACCTCTAAATATTGTTTAAATGAGCTAAAATTTTAGGCGATTCATTTTTTCCCCAAATGGAACCAAATTAAGGGGTGAGACCTTAATATTCTTGACCTTTGAAAATAAGGACCACCCTATTGTTTATGCACTCACCGATTCAATTATAAGTAAGCTGGATGAGCGAAATAAGGCCATGTATACCAATAAGGCCAACCCCCAATTTTTTCATCTATAGGAGGGTAAAATTTTCCTAGATTGTGATTTTATTGTCATTAGAAAGCATAAATGATGATAAATAGTTATCAAAAAGAAATTCGTTATGAACGGGTAAAACAAAACAAAAAAAGCAAGTTATTCCAAAAGTTTATCATAAAAAATTTCTGATATTTTTTTACAGTGAACTTTGTTTTTTAAGTTACACTGTAGTTTACAAGCATTAAAATATTCTTAATTGCTTTATAAACCTTAATTTATGCACTTGGCCATTTAAGAAATAATATTGTCGCCAAATTTTACGAAAGCTTCCTAAGTTTGAGTGCCATCCGGAAAAGAAATGCCCTGTCACTCAAATTTAAATTTCACATTGGAACCTTACGGGGGAGGGTCAGTTGCAGCCTATTTATCTTTTTCTCCTAGTCGGCACAGGATGCCAGGTTGCAAAGATTTCTATACATACATTTTAAAAACTTTTTATTGTTATTAAAATCCTGTAAAAACTACATACGGTAAAATTCATTTAAAGTTCGTACAACCTTTTAAACAAGTCTAGTAATTGTTTTAAGTTATCTTTTAAAACTACAAGGTAATGCTTAGGCAAATATTTACAGCATAAGAAATGTTCCACTAACCCTCCAGCATATATGTCCTGTTAATAAGTTGTTTTTTGAAAGCAATTGATTAAAATAATCTAAATATTTTCAGCAGTCAAAGTAATTGTTTTTTTTTTCTAAAATATATTTTTAATTATAGATTCTTTAATACATCAAACTTTTTTCTCTTGAAATGTTAAGCATGAAGGAACAAAACTTGAGAACTTAGTAAAATGGTTGTAGAAAAAAAGGAAAAAAAAAAAGAAATGCTTTAAACAGAAATGCTCCTTTTCCATAAAAAGCGGGAATGAGCAAAAAAAAAAAAAAAAATCCACTGCTCTGACATGTATTTTTTTAAGACAGAATTCAATCTTTAATTATAATTTCTTTATAACATGAATAAAAAGTTAAGGAGCTTGAACTCCTAAAATTCCAACATTAATTAACTTTGAAGTATTTTTAATTATGCGTACAAAATACTTAAAATTTAGGACGTATTTTTCAAAAAGAAAATTCATTTTTAGACTTTTTTAAAATGAAAAATATTTTGCGTGCATGAAATATTTCGGAAAGTAATATTTTCGAGTGTTTTTTCTTCTCTTCAAAACAAAATAAAAGAAGATATTTTCAGTATAGAAGTAAAATAAATAAATATTTTCTATACACATTAAAAAAAGCCCTTTTTCACTGAAATTCCTCCACTCTTCTTTATACTTGCTCGGATATAAAGGACGGGGAAAATGCATTCTAAATAGACTTAATATCGTATGACGAAATAAATCTAAAAAGTGCTTCAAACTTTTCTAAAACAGAAAAGTATTGAAATCTGAATTTTCTCTTGAATTGATTTTTTTGAAAGATATTTTAAGGGAGTCGTGATAAAAATTCGAGAAATAAAGCGAAAACACTATTTTTGAAATGAACAAGAAAACCCTTTTTTATGAAACAGGAAATGATTATTATTAAAGTTTTTGGCTGCAGTGACTTACAAACTTTTCAGAACTACTCCCCCATTATTTATGCACAAGTTTTTCTACCTTCCCCCTCCATTTTACGGATGATCTAACCATAATATTTTATATAGTTTTTGTTTATCGAATGATAACAATTAGTTTTTTTAAAACTGTATTAAAGGCCTTGTGTAAATCAAAAACCTAAAAAAAGAAAACGGCAGTATACAGCTTTGTACGAATAGCTTTTACTTTACTGCCAATCTTTGTTCTTCTTTGAAAATTTTAATTAAAACTTGATTGGCTGCTTCAGAATTTACCTAAAAATAAAGATATTACGACTAACTGCAATGTTTGTAGGTTTTAAATAAGAAATTATGTACTTATTTTAATTTCATACTTTTTAGTACGAACTAGCTCATAGACATAACCTTTAGAGTTGAAAACATTTTTAGATTTTATTTAGAAATGTAAAACAGAGTTACCTATTACCTATCTTTACTATTAAAAAATATTAAAAAAAATAATTGCACGAAAATGCCATTGACTTTGTTTTAGCATAAATATTTTGCACTTAAAGAGAGAAAAGTTTATATCTAAATTTAATGTGTAGTGGAAAGAAAACTTAAAAAACGTTTTTGAACTGATGACTTGACTTGAATCATATTAGCTTCATAAACCGGTATAATTTGAAAAGTTTAAAATGTCCAAAATCCATAAATATGTAGTTGTTTAGATTCAGCCTTGAACTTGGCAGGCTAAATTTATTAACATTGGTTTATCAAAATTATTAATTTAATTTAATTTATGATTGCCATTATTTTTCCCTATTTGTGGCAACAATTGAAAAGCTAAAGTAATGATTAACTATTATTTTGCATTGTTTTTGGCAGCAAGTAAAAAGTGGATATAAAACGTGGGCATTATGAGAGAGAAAGTACGTTAAAAAATCTTTTTTAAAAATAAAAAAATAAAATACCACACGACATTGATACTAATGAATTTCATGTTTGCTTCAGAAAAGCATTCGCCCGAACTGAGTTTTTTATTCATTCAACAGGGAAATTACAAGAAATTTATCATTTTTGGACCATAGCTGTATTTTGCTTAATTCCAACTATCATCCAACAAATGTATATGACCTAAGTTAGATCATCCTCTATCCATTCAAGAAATAATCATCAAAATCGGTTTACCAAGTAAGACGATATGAGCTAAAGAAAAAAGCAAAGAAAGGAAAACATACATATGGTGTGAGCTTTATTGTATGTTTTTACCGTAATAATACCGTAACTATACCGTAAAGCTACTTATAATCGTTTTTTTTTTTTTTTTGGAGCTCGGTTAAAGTAATATCAAAGTTTTTAGTTGTTAGAATATAAATCCGTTTTGAAATAGTATATCATCTTTCAAATCAAGTTCATAAAGACGAAATTTTATTGAAACCATATAAAAACTGCGGAAAAACATCTTGATATAAATCCAAAGTTTATATTTCTTCACTTAACAATTACAAGCGTTAAAACGCATACAAGTAACTACGATTAACATAATGAGATTTGTCTTTGCGTCCAAACTTTAAATGTCCCTGTCATTTGGATGTAAACAGGAATTTTGAAATTCAGCTCATGTTATTAAAATGACTCTAACTCATGTTATGGTAACTAGAAACACGTCAATTTATGCATTTATTCCTCTCTTTCTGTAAACAGCAAGCATTGGTAATGTACAAGTCTAAGAACGAGAGCGTTTTGATTTACTGTATAAATGTCACTATGTTACAAGCTGTTGACTACATTTTGAAAGTTTAAAACTAAACGAAAATTTAGTAACATTTTGTTAAATATTTGTTTTAAGCTGATAAAAAGCTTTTGTGTTAAAGATTTAAAGTCGATGAACCTATTCAGAGTGATAAATATTATTTTAGCAGTGTTTATTTAAAAAGGTGTGAAATTTGTGTAACAATGATTTTTAGCTATGTTTTGTTGTAACACATCAGCAGATATAAGATTTAAACAGAGTTTGATGCTCTTCATACTTTTATGAACAACGCTTGGTAATTTTATTTCATTTTTCGACCCCTGCGCGATATGTGTTACTATTAGGACTTAGTACATGACTACATTATTTTCAGTACGTATTTTTATCTTTCATTTGTTTCGTTCTTTTTTCCTTAATAATTTTTTTAATGTATTTGCTTGTGTAGTATTAAAATGAGTTAAATGAAATAGTTTAACTGTTGAAAATATCATCTGCTTTTATTTTCCCAGTTTTTAAGGAATTAAAACTCGGTAAATTTTAAAAATATCGTATAAATTGCGGTGTTGCAACATTCTTCTAAAATGTTTCATTTCGAAACATGTATTATCTTGTTTTTAAATCTAGAAAAGAAAATTTCCTTCCTCTTTTAAACTTTGGTAAGATTTCTGTTGGTTTCAGAAAGCAACAAACTTGTTCTTATTTTCCCTTTTGACTTATTTTTATATCATACTTTTAAGAAATTAAAGTTGAATTGAAACTAAAATTGAGTATTCTCTCTGTGATATAAATTTATTACCAAATGACCTTTTTGTTTAATACCACGTGCAAAGCAGTGCAGGTACCGCTAGTTAATAATAAAGAGAAAAATATCGGTTGCTAAAAGTGGATTAAAATAGCAAATGTATGTCGAATTATCGAGGTACCTGTAAATACGTGCCGAGTGAGAGAGGTTTGCATGCATTGAAATCAACATTGGACCAACCATTGGAAAACTAAATGTCGACTTACTGAGGTTGTCGAGGTTGTGTATATGAATAAATACAATTTCGCGTATGTTTGTGATGTGTAGAATAAGAGATATATTTTTCAATCACTTCAGAAAATTAACTGTTCTCATGCACTGATCCGTAACATCACAAATGTAACAATGTATCAACATAAACTATTCTGCTTAAACACATTTCATATAAAATTTCTTACTTTTATGAATAAAAAGTGTTTGCTGTAAACCCTTTTTTTCGCGAAACATTTTCCGAAAAACCTATTAACGTATTAGACAATTGCTCCTACTCGCAGTGCAGAAAAAGTACAAAAGCTTCTAACGAGATTTAGTCTTTTTTCCTTTTGAGAAAGTTTATGAAAGCAAATTAAAAGAAACGTTCTTTTCTGTGCCTTTAGAGGAGAATGAAATTCATGTTCCCGGTGTTTTTAGAAAAATGAGGTTCATGTGAATTAGACTTAGAATAAAGAAATTGCTTGGACTTAATGAAGGAGACATTATTATTACTTTTTGTACTATGAGTTTTGGAATCATGCAGAGCATAAAGTTTCCGCCTAAGGAAATGTAGTTAGCTTTTGCTTCATGAATAAAAACAATGAAGTGCGTGCATGTGTGTGTGCTTGTGCGTAACATTATATAATAAATAAATAAAATATGAAAAATAATAACAATTACAAAAAAAAAAAAAGACGGTGGGTCTATTAGCGTGTGTAGGCATGACCTTGAAATAAAACTGATACTTCCTAACTACAAAACTTTTTACACCTTTTCATACTCTTATAAAACTATGCTAAACATAATGAATTACACTTTCAAATACATTGTAAGATATTTCGAAACCATTAGCTTGTTTCCGGGCAACATTCTAAACTCATGTTTGTGAAAATTGCAACACCATGAAGGACTTGCGCGAATGGGCTGAAATTTTCAGCAAATGCAAAGTAGGGCATGATATGCAAATGATTAAACTCGTAGCGCATGCGTACGCTGAGCAGCGCCCTCTGAACGTCGGATTTATTCGAATAAATAAACGGCTGCAGCAAGGCGTGTACGGCTATAGGTGGCTATCTGCTTGTGATAAACGTTAGCTCAGACGTTGCTTATGTCTCTTCGATGAAAAAGGACGAGTTTCAACAACTTACGGAGTTTAAACGGGCGAGGATAATCGGCCTTCGTGAAGCTGGATTGTCTTATCGTAAAGTAAACGCTCGTTTGCAGCGTAACAGCCGCACAGTGATGCGTGTATGGAAGCAGTGGACGGACGAGTGTCAGACAACTTGGAAATCCGGGAGTAGACCTCGAAATGTGACGTCAGCGAAATGGTAGACACCTGATCCGCATGGTGCTGACGGACCGTATAGCTTCTTCCAGACAACTGGCAGCACAGTGGTCAACAGCTACAGGTGTTTCATTGCGTGCTTCATCAATTCGTAGACGTCTGCTGTAGCGTGGACTGCGCGCAAGGACTCCTTTATACAGGATCCCCCTCACGCTAAACCATCGCCGTCTACGGCTACAATAGGCCAATCAGCATAAGACTGGCGTGCTGATTGGCAGTATGTTGTGTTTTCTGACGAATCCCGCTTTAATTTGTGGTACTATGATGGCTGCATTCGCGTCCGACGCTATGCCGGTGAACGCCACCTTCCAGAGTGCATTATCGAACGTCACAGTGTACGAACACCTGGAGTCATGGTGTACGGTGCCATATATCACGGACGATCTCAATTGCTACGAGTTGTGAATAACTTGAACAGTAGCCGGTATATCAGTGAAGTTCTACAGCCCCAAGCTGTCTCCCTTCCTTCAAGGTTTGAATGGCACTGTATTTCAGCAGGATAATGCCCACCCTCATGACGCTAGAGCTGTTCAATCCTTCCTTGCATCGCAGCAGGTACAGCGTATTCCCCGTATATGTCGCCGTTTGAACATGTCTGGGATTTCGTTAATCGGAACCACTATCACTCAACTGTGTATTAAATTTCATTCTATTATGACGATTCCTTCATGGTGTTGCAATTTTCACAAACATGAGTTTAGTTTTTCTCAGGTCTTCTCCAGTTTGAAGTAAAAATAAAGTATCCAAGCGGAAAAGTTTCCTGAATTCTCATTGTTGGGAAAATGGTTTTAGCTACCAGACCAAAATATACTGTCTGATTTTCTTAGGTAAAACCCTCCGCGTATTTAAGCATGCGTCAAGTCTTCTCTGATCTTACCAAAATAGGGGTGATAGGTAAGATCACAATAAGGGAAAGAATAATAAGAAGCATTTTGAGCCGTAACAAACAGCGTATAACGATGCCATTTTCAAATACATAGTTCAGTTGAATGTATCAAAAGGATAGCAAAAATTCAAGTTTTAAATTGAAAGTTCCCACTCTCAACCCATCACCCCTTTTTTAAGTAGAATGGTTCACGAGTGCTAAGCGCGGTTTTCACGGCTGGACAGTAGTAGGGAACTTTTTTCCAGTCATGCTATCAGTATAAATTAAGCATATTTGCTGCCCGTCACTTTCCTGACAAGATTCCAAGTTGTTTTTGCCGTGTATTAAAGAAGTTTGATGTTTATGTAACCACTGTGATCTAAATTTGCATTACAACTATATAGATCGTTCATAAGGATTACTATATATATATATATACAATAGTGTCTTCAATTGAGTTTAAAAAAAAGAAAAAAACCTCTTTATTTTACTACCCCATAACCCTAATAGCATAATTGTTTAAGCGGTTTACAACCGCTACTATGATAATGGTGCCATCATTTTATGATAATGGTGTCCTTATGATTCATTAAACTGTTACTATAAGAAAATCGTTAACACATTATTAATTCTTGTCAAATTTAAGGAAAATAGATGTGAAGCATCGATTGGACTATTGTTTTTCATGAAGAACTTTATTACAAGCATTAAATAAAAATTCTGTAGTTAATTATCAATGCGTATATTTTTGAACATGAGACCTATAATGTTATGAACCCGTTTTTTATAAATAAGTCATTATTTTCTTTTAATTTTCTGAGACATTAAATTAGCAAAGCAGTATGCTACAAGAATTTCGATAGTTGAACCTTATTTTCCTCATTTCTTTTATTTTTTCTAATTTAAAATTCTTCCTTAATTCCTTAAAACCTTATTCATTAAAATTTTGTTTTTCATTACCTGGAACAACTCAAAAAACAAGTTAGAGACCCCAAATAACTGAAACAACCATATTTTATTTCCTCCAACCGCTAATTAGCGTTTCTTTATGAATTATTTCATCTGGTTTATATTTTTGCTCTAATGAATAAATTTCAAAGGTGTATATTTCGAACAGAATGTAACTTCTCAGTAAAAAGTTATCTCTGAAGTTTACGATTCTTCCCCTTTGTAATTTTTTATCCGCATTACCTTGTTTTTTTCCCTTTATCCTTTTAGCTAATGATGCGTCTGGAGACAAAATTCTTTGTTCTGTTGACGACTTGATTCTTATAATTAAGCGAGTTCCTTAGTACTTTAAAGGAGTTTTTTTTCTCTCTCTTTAAATCTCCGCTAATAACTGATACCATAAAACAACTTGTTTTTTCTTTATTCAAAGAAAATTCTTTACCAGCTTTATTTGCAAAGATTTTTTTTGTAGAATTAATTAAAATAGTGTAATTGAAAAGCAAATAGTGGAATATTCAATGTTTTTGCCGTGGTTGAGAATGGGGTATTCTTTTCTAAACTTCCGGATTTTTTTCCCTGAAGTTATTTTTTTTATTTTACAATATCATCATTTTTTAAAGCGATTCTTTTAAGATTTAATTGCAAAAATTTTTGCTTTTTTTTAGTCACGGCAATTCTAGATTTTTTTCCCTCTCAGTAGTGATTTTGTCTTTTAAGTAATTTTCTTCACTATTCGCTACCCTTTAACGCTCATTCAAATGTGGTAACATACCAACCAGAATTTGGATTATGTTTAAATTTAAAGGGTCGATGGTTTTAACCCCCAAAACTCTACACATTGGTTACTTTGCTTCCATTTTTTTCCTTTACTCAATTTGACACGGAAAAAAAGTGGCGCATTTGTGCAAAACCATTTGTATTGACTCTCTATAAATCTTGCCAATAAATTTCTTGCTTTTATAATAACACCTCAATGTTGAACGTCAAATATCTTATTTGCAATTAATTGATCTTACAATCTTCTCTATGTTTCAAATATTGAGAAAATGACATTTTTAACACTTTAAAACGTATGAAAACTAGTTTCTGGTAACTGATTTTTGAGGCAAAAATTTTCATAAATAATTTAAAAACAAACAAACAAAACACTGTTTTTATCCAACATTATCTTAAACTTAAATATATACGAGTATCAGGCTGGTTATTTTTGAAAGCAACAGTATATCCTTATTTTATTTAAAATAATATACATACGTAAAAACTCTAAAAAGCTATAGTGATAAATATGTTTTCAGAAAGAAATGTATTGTGAGTAAGAATTATGAACTCATGTATTAGTATTCTCTTCTCTATCTCTACTAATAATAAAACTGAAGGTGGGTCTGTCTTTCTGTCTGTTACGCGCTTAGCGCCAAAACCGTTCGGTCGATTTTCACGCCACTTGGCACAAAATTAGTTTGTAGCATGTAGTTTTGCACCTCGAAACGATTTTTCGAACATTCCATTTCGTTCTTTTTCTATTCGAATTCTTAGCGGAAATTCGATAAAATAGGGAAGAAATATTTCATACACATTTTCAAGTCTTATGTCATTCGAAAGCTTGAAATTTTCTGCACAAAATGAAGTTTTTTCGAAGTTTCTACGATCATCAGGAGAGCTGTAATAATTGTTTTTAGAATCCCGAAATTCAAGGCTTACCTTCAGTAAAGCAAGCCAAACGATTCTAAAATGGTTCAGCTCGATAATAAAATTTGTTTGAAAAGAAAGATGAAAAGAATTATTTTATCAACGGAAATCAACTTTTCATGTTGTTACCATGGTTACGTGTTCATACCTATTTTTGTTTCGTTCTTCTTCCAGCGTCGCCAGACGTAGTATTTTTGATACTACGGTAATATTTTTTCGGCCCAAATAAGGAGCGTAGTATTTTTCCGGCAACCCTGTTTCCAATATACTAATGACTTAATTAAAAGATTTGGCGGATTTTTTTTTTTTTTTCATTTTCATAGATTTCGCATTTTGGCAACATTGATTTTGGCGACGTTTGGAAACAGTATTACTTTGTAATATTTTTTTTAGAGGAGGCGTAGTATTTATTTGTTTCAATTCTCTGGCAACCCTGTCTTTTCCGGGTGAAAATGCTTTGGGACATTACTTGGCGCGTTTTTGCGTGTCTCGCGGAAGTGAAAGCTCCGAGAGAAACTACGCAAAATAGCCAGGGTTACCACGCTTGGCGCGCCTATCGCCCATTTAGCGAGAAAAGGGTACCTAAAGCACAGATTAACCAAATATCGTATGAATTGCGTTATTGCATCGTTCGTTTTGTTTTTAAAGCTAGGAAATAAAACTTTCTTCTTCTTTTAAACTTTGGTAAGATTTCTGTTGGTTTCTGTGAGCAACAAAATTGTTCTTATTTTCTCTTTTGGCTTATTTTTGTACATCTTCCCTTGGGGTTGCATTCGAATGTTCCAAGGGGGTGTTTTACCCCTTTTATGGAGTAAATCAGTGTTCATTTCAATGCAGACAAAAGTGATATGAATTGGCCCGACCACTTGGCAATATATCGCCAAGCTTTTGGTCGTCAAGCATTTGCCGCCAATTTGGCGACATATCACCAAGTTGGCGAAAAAAATTGCTTTCTTTTTATATTTGGACTCAATTTGGCGCTATTGGCGATATTTTGCGAAAAATCCACTGAATGATGTTAAAATCGGCGATATTTAGGAGATTAATCATTGTGAAACATTTTTTTTTTTGCATTGTTTCGCGGCAAACTAGAGACATAAATGTTTGAACTGTTATCTTGCTCACTCCAAGCACTATTTTAGCACTTAAGGCATCTACTAAAAAATTTACACATAAAAATTAAAGGAATTATAGTTGAATTACAACTAAAATAGAGCATTTCTTCTGCTATATCAATTATTTTACAAATGAAATTTTTATTTTATACCACGGGCAAAGCCGTGCGGGTACCGCTAGTACTATTATATATGCGAAAGTTTGGATGGATGTATGGATGTATGGATGTTTGTTCCTCTTTCACGCAAAAACTACTGAATGGATTTTAATGAAACTTTTACCATAATGTAGCTTATACATCAGAATAACACATAGGCTATAATTTATAACGATATTCGAAAAAGTTCGATTCGTAGCGCTTTTTTCATTCCAATTTAAGGTACATTTTTCGCATAAATCCGCGAAGGCTTCCAACAAACTAATTCAATATTTAGTGCATCATCTCAACTCCCTGTCGATAGCTAGAATTGCGTGTATCATTTCCCCTTTTCGCATTAAATTTTCAAGGCTATTCTCAACTCAAATCAAAAAGAAAGTTTTTTTCAGCACGTGCAAATATTATTTTGTAGTATAAATTGTATTCTTTTATCAGTAGATTGTTCACTGCATCAATTATTTTCGCGAGTTTTGTAAATATGTTTTAGAGTATCGATAATGCTAGATCAGATTGGCAACTAATAAATGAATTAAGTTCATTATTTTCCAATTTGATGGAGCTTTAAATACAACTTTTCGGCATTTCTTAAATTTGTTTTCGTTGATTTGGCACTTTCTGGTGGTATTTACAACCGAGCAGTTACTTAGTATCCAATTGAACAGGAATTTGGCCAAATTTGTTGCAAAATTTTAAGAGCAAGTTGGAAGGTACGGGGGTCTCTAGGGTGCTAAATGCTGAATGCAAGATTTTAATAACTGAGATGCTCGGCGATTTTTTCAACTGACACCAGTTTTTGTGCCAAAAGACTACGCAATAATACTTTACTTCTTATACTACGAAACCAAAATAAAACGATTATTGTCTGATATTTATCGACTGTGGCAAAATCTTAATCATCGAAATAATATTCCCACATTTGAAAAGTTCAGTTTTTTTTTTTTAATTTTGTTGGCCGATTCCGTATGTATCCAATAAAACCCTTTTTAAAATTATGTCAAAACGTAAGGTGATCCGCATACTAAATTAATCAAACCCTTAAACAAGACGACCATTAATTTGCGTTTTTGCAGAAATAATTGTCAAATGTTCCCTTTTAATTTCGAAATCATTGAGGACAAAAACTTTTAGCGTCATTTTATGGTCAGCAATAGTATCTCAGCATTTGATGACTATTTCTCTGAGACAAAAATTAGTGACATAATAATACTTAATGTATTTTCATAAAGTAGGGCGGGGAGCAAAATTATCCTAGGTATCCCAAAACAGTTACCGCAAATTTGGTGACATTTTAAAAATCGTCAAAGTGGTGTGTTTTGAGTTCTTTCAGTTCAGGAAAAAAAACCAAAGGTGAGTATAAATTGTTTCTAAAAATTATTACTGACCCAGGCAACGCCGGGTATTTTTGCTAGTAAGCTTCATAAAATGTAAATGTAGCGGTACAATTGCAATCAACTATTTTCAACATGTTTCTTCGACTTTAGTGTGATCATATCTTAGTTTTTACCGCATCTTAACCAAAATAAAATTTAATTTATGCTTGAGAGGGCTAAACGCACCTAACTTCTTTTACAAAATACAATTCATAAATTTTGTTAAATTTCTCTCAAAGAATTATGCTGATAATAAAAGTTTAGAAATTGGCATATTGGCAGTTGCATATAAGAGAAAAAAAAGAAAGAGAGAAAAAATCAAATAATCTTACTTCTTTGTTAATGGTGTAAGAAGCCTTCGGTTTACGCTCATTAGAGTCAACTTCTACAGCTATTAAGGATATTTTCTTAACTACCATAAGCATTACACAACATATTCGTATCAAGATATAAATGATCATTCTTTTCAAAGCATAGTTTACGAAAAATAGCTAAAATCACTCCTCATGGGTTATTTAACGGGAAGAGCGATCTAATATATTTAATCATTTATAATAGGACCAGATTAAATGAAAAGTATCAGTTAGAGATTATTCTTTTTTTCTTATATTAATTTTGATATTTCGAAATGATATCAAAAATCATATTAAAATCTTTTGTTTTTTTTTATATGATTTTTGATATATATATATAAAAAAGTTTTTGATATTTTTTATATCCAAAATATCCAAACACAGAAAAATATCCCCTTATTTTTATATTTTTGATACATCAATTTAATCAAATGATAAATGATTTAATTTATTATAGATTGATTGAATTAATATATCAAAAATATTAATTTTAAATTGATATTTTTGATATATCAATTTAAAACAATATAAATCAATATATTTGTATTATTTATATTGTTTTAAATTGAATTCACTCTGAGTTTATGTAGCTAGAGGTATAAAAGTAGATGTTTAGTTTTTGGAAATAATTCTTTTTCACAATTGACGTCAGGTGTGCCCACAAGGGGGGATTATGGCTCAAGTTAATAATTTATTTTTTAGTTTAAAGTGTTTATTGATTTTTTAAATAAAAATTATTCATTAATTTAATTTATTAATTTAAATTATTTTTTTTATTTCTTTATTATTTATTTATTTATTTATTTTGTGTGTGTGCTTGGAATGTCTGGAAAAGAAAAAAAGCGATTCTACTCTGTACATAATTAGTACTTTTTAAAAATCAATATATAAAAAAATGATAGGTATAATTAAAAAATAAATAATATTGAAAAAATAAATAAATAAAAAAGAGGGATAAAAATAAAAAATTAAAAGCACAAGAAGGTTGTAATTTTTTTGGGGTGGTGGGGGGGATTTGCGCCATTGAGCTTAGGAGGGATGGGCACCCCTGATTGACGTCCATTGTTCATTAGGCAGAAATGGTGCTTCGAGGGGATAAGTATGTTTTTCATTTAGCCACAGATCTTTAGTAAAACATGCCCCCATTTCCCTGTAAAAATAAAGATTTGAATATGCGGTATTTGGTCTACAAAAAATGTTGTAGTAAAATAAAATGAAAAATAACCTATGTGCGACCATCTTGATTTTATTTTTAAATACTTTCTTTCTGTTTTTAAAATTAGTTTTTAGAAATAATTTTGAAACATTTTTTCAGTAACTGGCTTTTATGAAGCAAAACAAATGAACACGAATTTGTGTTCTTATTTTACATTCTGCTTTGTGTTCTAATTCGATGGATACATACGTATGTAATGATGTTAGAAAATGTGTGTCACACAGCGTTATCTGCAATTTATACCTTTATGTGTAGGTTTCCAAAAAATGTACGTGCCAAAGGCTAACACAAGGCTTAAAACCAGTGCAATGTGAAAATATTCTTAATTACAGAAAACATTTCCCACTAAAATGTTTTTAAATTTGAGTCAATAAGTATCCTTCTGGATTCTTTAAGTATTTCATTTTATTCAACTTATTATCGGTGTTTTTACGCCGCCGCAGCAATCAGAGACACTATTAACGTGTTTCCAAATTCTTGAAACAAGGCTGTATCCAAAACTGTCTTGGAACAAAAATGTCGGATTGGTCAGCTTGTCCTCTAAAGGAATTCTACTTTTTGATGGCTTTAGTTACACTTTTTCGCATCATCGGTAAAAAACAGCTATTTTAAGTGCTTCTGTTTTTAAAAAATTAACAGCAAGGAAGGGAAATACCAGAGGTCAATGTTTGTGAACATCTGCACAGACTGCAGCGAATTTTCCATAAAATTCCCTTCTGTTAAGTTTTGCGAAAACACCTGTGTTGTGAGGCAGCTACGTGGGTTAACATCATAGTTCATTTTTCGAGCAGTAAGCGATGTGCACCTGTATTCACCGGGAATCTTGATGTCTTCAGGAAATATTCCTCCATTGGAAGCAATGCCTCAATACTCTGTTGTTTTTATGAATATTAGCGAAACGTAAGTGCTACTAGTATTACAACTTTAATACGAAAAACCTTAAAATCTTGATGGCAGAATACAATTTCTGTGAAAGGTTATATAAGGGTTAGACCAGCAGTGATTTATGACACGAAATTTACAAACTTCGGTTGAGGATGAGTATGGGAATCTTTTTTGTTCCTCTGTTAAGTTTTATAATTACGCAAATTAATGTTAAAATATTAAAATCGAAGGCAAAAGCTCTAACTCATATATGTTTGTGCAAATTTTAAAACAGGCCGACTAAGGAGAAATATTTTTAGTTGTAGCAAATTTTGCATTTTACAATTGTTTTATATCATGTTCAAAATTCATGTATCATGACTTTTAATTTTCTTTTACGAGATTTCCGCCACCCCCTTCCCAATTAAATAATGTTATTTTCATTCATCACATGAAAATGAATAATCATTTAAAATTTCTCGAGTACAAAAATATCAATAAAAAGTTATGAATGAAACATTCGTATCAAACGGTAAACCCGTTACTTATTTCGAAACAAAACGACACCAGTGGGAAGCTCAAAAGTTGTAGTGAAAAACAATTTCGTCAAGTATCGGCATTTTAAAAACTACATCGAACTTAGCTTTTCAATATTAGATATAATGAACCCAGTTAAGTTGCCAAAAATTAACTTCGGCTAATTAGTAAATCTTTAGAAAATATCCATTTAAAGGAGGTGAATTGATTTTGAAGAGATTTAAACACTTTCAGATATGCCATGAAAATATTATTAAAAAAATTTCAATAATCGCGTGTTGGTAGTACTAGAATAAATACAATCCGTGTATCTAAATAATTACTAAAGTAAAGTATTAAATTTCTAATTAACTTTACTTCAGGAAAATTTTAACTTTTTCTTAAGTCAATAGTTAGATTCAGCTGATACATATTTCGTGTTCCGGTAAAAATATTTAATTAAATAAGGTGTATTTCTTCATGAAGGCGGTCTATTAATGAAATTTCTGAAAAGTCAGATTTCCTTAAAGCGCTCGTTATTGAAGCGAAAATTTATCTTTTGTGTTTATCTAGAGAGGCTTTCGATTGTGTTTAGTTGCGTTAATTCTCTACAATTGATTTTGCTGGATGGTATTATTTATTATAATTTGGGAATTATTGGCTCCAGCTCTATCAGTTAACCAGTTCTATTAGTGTAGTTCAAACTATGAGTTAAATGCATTAAATTACAAACACTTTATGTTGATAAGAAAACTATTGATTTTTAGTTATTGTATCCAAATAATTTATAAAATGAAACACATTAAAATCTCACCTAAGAACGTTGATAAAAAGTAAACACAGCCTATTGATTCAAAATGCGGAAAGTTAAAAAAAGATTTACTTTTACTATGTAAGTGAATGTAAAGTGCAGCAAATGTAGAGCAAGGCAAGCTTTGACTTAAAGAAATGTACAGATACAGTTAGTGTCCACAACAACACATTGACACAAAGAAAGGACAAGGACATGAAAGAGGAAGTAAATCCAAGTCCAAGCCGGGATTCGAACCCGAAACCTGCCCACCTGGTCAGACTTCTCTTAGCACTAGACAAGGTGGCCGGCACCAAGACAACTATCGCAAATACATTTTTCACCTCATTTTCTGTGCTAATTTCGATGTGATTTTAACAAACGCTCTCCTATCCATAGTAATTTTCGTTTTAATATCTGTATTCTCACGGTGAAATTTCACCGTCATCAGGTCAAAAGAAGCAAAAAATTTCATAAATTGTCTAAGTATGTCTTAATTCAAAAAAAAAAAAAATGTTATAGCTACTAGTAAAACTTTTAACTTAAATAAGTAAAATAACAAAATCTGATTTGGTAGAACAACATAGTTTCAATGCGTACACCCAACACTCTTGTACGTTCAACCTTTAATTGAGCGAAATTGTTAACAGTATCTGATGAAGTTTTATCTGAAAATTTAACCGGTACTCCCGCACTTTAATCTGTCTACCAGTAACACTCAACCGGTACCGTTTCGCAGAGATTCCTACTCCTGCTTGTTACAAAAAAAATCATGTTGAAACGCAGAAGTGTATACTATGCACCATTTTTACCATTAATTTTGAGATTAGTTTCTGCAATTTTATGTGATTTCCTCAAAGTTCATTTAGTTATGTATAATTGCTGCAAAAATTCCCTATCGTTTAATTAATTAATTAATTTTTATGCGACACTTCTTTTCCACACATTCACTATTGCTCGTTCATTTTTTTTATGTTTTGTTAAGATGGGAAAGATAAAGAAACAGAATACTGATTTAACTGTCCAAGAGTTTTTTTTAACAAAAAATAAATAAATAGATAAAATGAATTAAAAAAAGGTTGAGAAATGCTACACTACACTGCAACTTTTCTTGACAACAATATCGTGACGCCAGCATGACGTTAGCCTATGTAAAACGAGCTAGATAAAACGTCACAGCCTACTTGGCGAATTAGAGGAAATCGTTGACTGCTTGTGAGCTCTTATTGGCTCCGCTCGTAGGGACGTTCAGTGTCAAGTTAAGTTGCATTTTAGTATAGTGCGGTTTTTTTTCGCTCATGCAAATAATCGCGATAGTTTATGCATTAATATTTTAGATTTTTAGTGCAATCTTTGTGGTTTTCCTCTAAGATTTATTTGCGCACGTAGAAATTAGCAGAATAATTACCTTTTTTTTCGCTGAAATATTATATTAAGCAGGGCTTCATGTCTAACAAAACCAGTGAGGGATCCCTATATCTCTAGAACCGATTTTAATACGTAAATGGTCTGAAGTCCGGCCAAAATATGATGAAGAGTCACATAAAATTAATAAGGATTGCAGGGGCTGAGTTCCAATTAAGCCCGGATTGTTCGTAAATTATAATAAAAATCTAATGATTAACCAGTAAGGCAGATGCCTGGTTATCAAAGGACCAAGAGGAAAACTGCCACACATTAGCCCTTGACTATGTTTTTATTAATATTAATCAAGGTTTCAAAAATCCTTTTTTTTTTAATGTTTAAAACTTGATCAAAAATTTCATGCATATTATTTGCTCCAATCGGACAATAGCCCATTTTATGCATGGTACGTCTTGAAAAAACGGATTAAAATGAAATGATGGTGATTTTTTTTCTAGAAACTGCGCAACAGTTCGATGAAAAATGTTTAAACTCAAGTGAACTTTGAGTTTTCTCGACCAGACGCCGATCATGCAATGCGGCAGCGATTTTTTATCCTTTTTTGTTGTTAAAAATTTGATCCATACCTTCAAAAAAAAAAAAAGAAACACTGTCGCTGGAAAATACGGGATGGATTTTGATGGATAATTTCTGCGAAAATAACAATCAACTTTGCAAAAACTTTTAACGTGCAATAAAAAATGGATCATTTTTTAATTTTTAAAATAAGCACACAAATTTACCTAAAGATCAGCCAAAACTTACTCTTAACCCCCGCAGCAACAAGGAAGGGGATTAGAAGATTGACGTGTCTGTGTATTTATGTATGTATCTGTGGCGCTCTAGCGCTTAAGCAAATGGAACTATGTTGGTTTTTTTTCGGGTTTTTTTTTTTTGGTTTCCCAGAAGAGTTTATCAAAAGTGTTCTCAGCTTGGTCCCCCCCCCCCCCGAAAAAAAACCGTCTTTCGGATGACATTAATTAACGAAATATCATTAAATCAAAAAACCTTTCAAACGTTTTTCGCGATTTTTTAAGAAAAAAATGCTTGAAAATAGTTA